>CAUYQV010113136.1:0-20504 GCA_963574575.1 Galagoides demidoff
GTTTTAAAACAATAACTGAGAAAATGACATGAAGGCTGTGTTGATCAGTTTGATGGAAGTATTTCAGATTGTATGTGAAAACCCCACACTGTACCCCAGAAGTGCATTAATGTACATAGTTACCATTCAATAAAAAAAAAAAAAGAAAAAAAGAAAATTGTATAGCTCTATATAAATGGCCTTTGTTTTTATAACTGATGTTAACTCTCAGTGTGGTTTACACACATAAGAAAAAGAGGCTGCAGGCCAGGTGTGGTGGGTCGTGCCTGTAATCCTAGAATGTTGGGAGGCTGAGGCCAGAGGTCACTTGAGGCTAGGAGTTCTATACCAGTGTGAATGAGACCTCTTCTCTACAAAGAAAATAGAAAAATTAGCCAGGAATGGTGGCATGCCCCTGTACTCCTGGCTACTTGGCAGGCTGAGGCAGGAAGACTGCTTGAATCAAGGAGTCTGAGGTTACTGGCAGCTACCTGATGTTATAACATTTTAGCCTGGGCAATAGACTCTGACTCTGTCTCAAAAAGAAAAAAAAAAAGATAATAATTTGTTACAGAATGGCTTACTTAAACTCATTTTGCTGGAACAACCTGAGAAAATGATTCTTTTGTTTTATAAAGCTATAAACTCCATGTAGCTAAATGTATATGACAGATGCATCACCTATTCTTACATGTCTTAAATAGGATGTCTATGTAGTATTACATGATGTGGTATTTAATGCCTCATATTTAATTGCAGGAGGCATTCTGTCATTTACCATAGATGACAAGTGTGCAAACAACAGGAATAAAGAATGCTCAAAATTTTTTTAAATAAAAATAAAACACCTTCTGATGCTTCATAAATCAAGGCAAATTAAGCCAATTTAGACTTGGCCCAAAAGTCTTTATACAACATTTTAAAGGAAGAGGACATAGTCATTGGTATTGTATTTTATGTGTGCTTGGTTGGTGGCAAGTCATTTAAGGTGGCATACGTGGGGGATAAATCTGTGGTTTTATCAATGCAAACAAGCTGGTTTAATGTTAGCTGTCATCAAATAGACAGGCTCAGAAGAAATCTTTGCCCTATCCTGATGTGTGGAATCTCCCATTTCCAAGTGGTAGACATGGCAGATTAGCATTAAGCATCCATCCACCTCTTTCTAGGAGTATTCTTGTACAACAGAGGATAGGAAGATAAAATGACACTTTCTAGAGTCACTTGAAGCTACGCACATTATTTCCTTAGTTGGCTGTAACAAAGTACCACCAGTTAGGTGGCTTAAAACAACAGAAATGTATTCTCTTACAGTTCTGGAGGCCAGAAGTCCAAAGTCAAGGTATTGGCGGGGCTGCACTCCCCCTGGGGGCTCTTTCTTCCTTGCCTCTTCCAGCTTCTGGTGGCTCCAGGAATTCTTTTTTGTGACTGCACCACTCCAATTTCTGCCTCTGTCTTCACATGGCCTTCTTTCCTCTCTGTCTTCCCTCCTCTTCTGTCTCCTATAAAGATACTTATCATTGAATATAGAGCCCACCCATGATGATCTCAGCTTAACATTAATACTCTTCAAAGACCTTTTTTCAGCAGATGATGTCATATTCTCAGGTTCCTGGTGGACCTGTCTTTTGGGACCAGTCACCATTCAACTCGCTACACCAGCGTTGCTGCATATGAATTAGGTTCTGTCCATTAGATGCACCTTGGGGACTTGGAAAGCAGACATGAGGAAGGGACAGTCTTCCCACTTCTTTGGCTGACAGTGTTGGCAATCACAGTTAAGAAGACCTTGGGATTTCCTGAAGGGAGTATCAGGGGATGGCTTTTAAAACTGTGAATTTCAAAGGCAGTTGAAGGACAATGTGGTGGCTTCCTGATCTCCAAAGTCTTATTAGGGCAAAGGTAGCAGCTCTCTTGAAGAGTCAGTTCTTTGGCATTGCTCTGGGAGTCATTCTGAGATCCAATCTAGAACCTACAATTTGGGTATTTAATTCACTGTATTGAATTACTTTGCACCTAAGATAATAAGTTAGTTCTGTTTCCTGCAACTAAACCTTGCTAATACATTCCTTTGCTGCTGATGAAAATAAATTTGTAATATTTAAAACCATATCATTTTTCATTGATATGAGCTCCATACTATCTCTTACGGTTGGCTTATGGTGACTAAACAAAAAAAAAAATCATTAGTACAATGAAGCATAGGGGAATTTTTTAGGGTGATGAAACTGTTCTGTATGATATTGTACCGGTAGATAAATAATGTTACACATTTGCCAGAACCCTTAAGATTTCACAAAAGAAACAGTGATCTTTAATGTATGTAAATGTTTAAAAACTCATTTAGAAAGTTGAGGAATCCTCCTGAAGAATGAGACAAAATAATCTCTAACTCTATTACAACTGTATGAAACCACCTCAGTGAAGGAGTGGGAGGAAAAAACACCAACATAAGTAACTTTGGGAATGAGTAGCGTCTGTAAGAATAAAGCCAAAAGGAACTTTTTATTTAAGTACCATTTAAAATTTCCTTTTAAATGATTATTGTCCTTCTTCATTCTTATCTGGGACATTCTATGAAAAAGATATAAGAGAGCCCTGCCCCTTTCTCCTGAATAACCTACATAGCCTCACAAATATAAAATTTCTTCCTAAACTCACACAAGTGTTGTAAAGTGGTAGCCCAAGGGCCAGATTCAGCCTACAGATACATTTTATCCAGCATGCACAGCATTTTAAGAATACTGGAATTAGGCTCAGCAACTATGGCTCAACCGGCTAAGGTGCCAGCCACATACATCTGAGCTAGTGGGTTCGAATCCAGCCTGGACCCGCCAAACAACAATGACGGCTGCAACCAAAAAATAGCTGGGCGTTGTAGCGAGTGCTTGTAGTCCCAGCTACTTGGGAGGCTGAAGCAGGAAAATCACTTGAGCTCAGGAGTTGGAGGTTGCTGTGAGCTGTGATGCCACAGTATTCTACCCAGGGCAACAGCTTGAGGCTCTGTCTCCAAAAAAAAAAGAATACTGAAATTAGTTGTTTATATTTCAAAACTCCAAGGATTATGTATAGTAATACAGTTTTCCAGTTTTTTAAAAAAGTCAAAAGCTCTAGCAAGACTAAGCCTGTATTTGCATCTGACAGTGTATATTATAATAGTGGGCTACAGCGAGGAGATGTTGGCCTTTTTAGACATGGCTTGATATCTAGTTTGCCACAGTCTCCACCAGGCCCACATGCCCCACATAAGTTGCCTGCATGCCCTATAACACCCGAGTGTGAATCTCCAGTCATACTATGAAGAGTCAGGTCAATTGCACGCATAGTTGTGATTTCAGCCTGCCTTACCTCCTCTTTCAACATCCCTTTTGCATCTTTCAGCTTCACTTTACCCTTCTTTGTCAAAGTTTCCAAACTTGCTTCCTGTTTTCTCAGTGGAAAGAAACCTGACATGGTTGTATGTTTTAACATAGCATACTTTGCATTTGCAGAGAAGAGTCTAGAAAAAAAACTAATTAAAAGCTGTGAATCTTTAATGACAAATCTAAGCACAGTGAGGCATATTCTTGGCCCCAAGACTTTACATCAACTGTCATTCTGTCTGTTCATAACACAAGTCTTGGGCATATTCTTTGTATTAAAGCCTGAGAGAGAGCCTTAATTAGAATTGAGATTCTTTTTTTTTTCTTAACACAGACATAATAACAGTGAAACACACTAACTAGTAAGTCGTTAGTGTTGAAAACTAGTCATTAAAGTTATTGGTCCTTTGATGTCCAATTCATGGCAAACTCTCAAGGTTATTTTGCCACAGGAAGTCAAAGTCATCAAGCTGTGTTTTTAATGGGGATTGATACACTTTTATGAAAGGAACTTTGTGGAATTTTTAAGGAACATCCATCTCTCTTCTTCCTAAGTACAGTAACCTTGCCATGGCCCTTTGAGGCTATTCAACACCAGTGTGAATTTGCTGCTCTCTTATGAATTGCACAACCCATCCGACAAATTATTCTGACATTTTCACCTAAATATCAAAATCTTTCAGTTACCCAAGAGAAGAAAACATCACCATCAAAAGCCTTTCTCATACGGAGTCTATGGAAACCACCAACCATTATATAGGACAAATAACAGGTGCCGAAGTTTAGATTGGGGCATTCATCTTTCCTTTGTGATAAAAAGTTAGGCTGTTACTTGGGAACTCACTACACGCTTCATTGGCAGAAATGCTGTCTTTTCTGCTTGAAAGCGTGGGTACTTCAGAAGTGCCTCCCCTTGCTGGGATGAGTAAAAACAATATCATTTTCCCTGATAGCTGCTGAATTGAAGTGAAGGATTATTTATTTAAACTTTTGAAGCATGAAGCAAAATGCAGCCAGTGTGTACTGTGTCTGTCTTCAAAACCATAAGTCAGAGATAAGAGTTTACGAAGCGTTAGATCAGTAGGATGAGTCCCACTTTCTCATGTAAGCTCCGCAGAGCAGCAGGGTGCATTATCAGCCTCCAGATCCCCATTAAAACAAAGCAATGGTTTCAGCTCCTTCCTTTGTACTAGTGCACAATTCCACTACCTCTCCTTGCTTCATAAAAATGTTTTGAATTATCCCACTACCGATTGTTGAAGAAAAGCTCTTTTATTATCTGCTAACAGCTAGTGTTATTACCAAGAATAGTGAGTCTGAAATCCTTTGCTCCCCACCCATCCCCCAGCCAGCCCCACATAACACCATGGGTTTGTCAAATCCCATCACATCAGTACCTAACTGCTCCTATGAGTTTTATACATTCCTTAAAACCTGGCTTGGCTACCTACAATCAGATCTCTTGCAGTAGAACCTGCAAACAAGTTATCTTAAGCAGAACTTAAGCAGAAGTTCAAATTGCTAAAAACAGGTGTGGAAGGTGAAGTTTCACAAATGCCCTGTAACTAAGTACAGTAACCCTCAGTAGCCTTTGAAGATGCACAATTTTTCCTATTTTGTGCTATTCTCCAAAATACAGTGCCCTACCTCCCTCTCTCATTTTAGCAAGGGGTACTGTGTTAGTTTTCTATTGTTGCTATGACAAATTAGCCATAAACATAATAGCTTCAAACAACATAAATGTATTCTCTCATTGTTCAGAAAGACAGAAGTCCAAAATAAATTGTATGGGGCTAAAATCAAAGTGTCAGCATGGCTGGGGTCTTTCTGGAGTCTCTAGCAAGAATTTGTTCCTTGTCTCTTCCAGCTTCTGGTGGCTGTCAGCATTCTTTGGCTCTTGGCCACATCTCTTCAATCTCTGCTTCAGTTGTTACGTTGCCATCTCTTCTCCAGCCAAATTTCCTTCTATTTCTCTCTTATAAGGACATTCGGGATTATATCTGAGGGCTACCCAGGTAAGCCAGGATGATTTCCCCATCTCAAGATCACATTTGAAAAGCTGCGTTTATCATATAAAGTAGCATCCGCAGGTTCCAGAGACTAAGATATGGACATCTTTGGGTGTGGCACACATCATATGCCTACCACAGGCCCCAGTGCCAAGTAATGCTATTGCTACTCTTTTTGTCTAGGTAGTAAATTTTCTTCTTAAATATAGATGCCCAAAGAACACAGTGATTTATCAAAGGAGTAATTCTCTAAGGAAAAAATATTCAGGAGTCTTGTGGCTCCCTATAAATGGATGGTGCTCTAAATATTCAAAGGTTTTGATAGGTGAATCCAGGAAAAAAAATCACTAATTCTACAAAGTTCTTTTCCCCCTAGCTCTTGGACTATGATTTCTAAATACCATTTTCCTCTAAAATGACCCAGAGCTCCTTGAAGAAATAGCTGATTCCAGGTTGGGTAGGACATCTACAAGATGAGCCTGAAACATTTTTCTGTGAAAGTTTAGAGTGCCTTCAAAGACTCCTGAGATCTCCGAAAAGGACTCAAGAGACAACTTACAAATGATCCCAATGGCCAATAATCCCAGTGATTGAAATTTATGAAATAATCACAAATCCATGAGTTTAAACTGATATTTCAAAAGCACCTCCCTTATCACCTTTGAAGAATGCTGGAGAATCAACTTATTTTAATATTATGTAGATAAGGGAAAAAGAATCAAGTGTTTATCCGGCTTCTCTTTTATGAACTATATCCCAGATTCATCAAATAGTTGATAAGAGGAAGTTTCTCTTTATAGAATTATTTCAGCTGAAAAATAATGAAGGATTTATAGAATTAGAAAGAAAAATCAAAGTAACCTCTAATGAGTTAGTGAATTTGCAACCTCCCAATGGATTAGTGGATTGAGATGACTGGTGATATTGCAAAACCTAAAATAACCAGGCAAATGTGACTCCTGGCAAACTGTTACTTGTCAGATAAACCTAATCAAAACTCTAGACATAATAACCAATATACAGGAAATACAGAGGAGAAAGGATCATTTGAGCATACCAGGTAGGTGCAATTTATAAAACTCATATGTGAGGTACTCTACAGTTCTACAGCTGTGGTCCTCAACCCCTGGGCTGTGGACTGGTAATGGTCTGTGGCCTGTTAGGAATCAGGTTATACACCAGGGGGTAAGTGGTGGGTGAGTGATTGAAGCGCCATCTGTATTTACTGCTACTCCCCATTGCTCACTCCCCTGAGCTCCGCCTCCTGTCAAATCAGCAGAGGTATTAGATTCTCATAGGAGCATATGCAAGAGGTTGTGCACTCTTACGGGAATCTAATGCCTGATGATCTAGGGTGGAAGTGAGGTGCTGATGCTAACTATGGGACCATCTAGTTGCAGGAAAACAAGCCCAGGGCTCCCACCAAGTCTGCATTATGGTGAGTTGTATAATTATTTCATTACATATTATAATGTAATAATAATAGAAATAAAGTATGCAATAAATGTAATGCACTTGAAACATCTCCAAACCATCCCTCCCCCAACCCCAGATGTGGAAAAATTGTCTTCCATGAAACTGGCTCCTCATGCCAAAAAGGTTGGGGACCACTGCTCTATAGAACTAAAATTGAAAGAAAAATAGAGGTGAAGAACTTTTAAAAGAAACTCAATGGACAAATCAATGAATCTCAAGGTATAAATTCTAGTGCATCCTTATTCAAACAAACTGTAAAATATCAAATAATACAGTCAGGGAAGCTTAAACTCTGACTACATAGTTGATGATGTTAAGGAATTGTGATTAATTTTTAAGACTTTTTTTTAAAGAGCAGTTTTGGGTTCACAGCAAAATCAATAGGAAGGGGGTGGGAGGGTGATGGGAAAGATTACCTATATATCTGTCTAACAAGGGTACAAGTGTTCTGCTCTTTTCAATGTGAAGCTCAAGCTCCTTGCGAGAGGAGAAAGAAGCAAAATCAAAGCTGAGTAGCTTTACTTTATGTCCTTCCACAAGCAGGAAGGCTATTTTTTCCTTGTTTATTGTCCTTATTTGTACATCGTTTTTAACAAAGTTTGTTGTCCCTAGTGCTCTTGAATAGGCCAAGGTGTGCCAGGGCTGTTACTGTCCTATCTTAAGAAAATCAAATGATTCTTCTTTTATCATCTTTGAGTGAGAGGGTTCACTCCTCTTTCAATAGCAATAAGTAATGCATAATTTTTGTGTTACTGTTTTTTTTAATCTTTGCATTATTTTTAAAGTCACACTAAACTTTAACATGATCTGGAGCTCATGATAGGTTCATCAAATTACAGTCTCACAAGTATAGCAAATGCATTTATGGTCCTGTACCCACAGTATTATTCAACCTCTGCTAAATGAGACTTAGGAGATCTGACTGAGATCTTGACCCTGGCAATGTCTAAAACACAATGACTTTGGCATTCATATTTATGTCTTTTGAGAGTAGTAATCATTAGGCAGGTGCATATTTTATGACTTATTGGAATTGTCATTTTAAACTTTTATTATGCGGTTATGAAGTAGACCTTTTTATAGACTGGATCTATGTAGCATTTTCCCTTTTAGCAAACTACATCTTAAATTATGTTCGCTTTACAGGTCATGAACTCGTTCATCACAATACGGGACCTGGCACCATTTGCAGTTAGCCATATCTGACTTAATTTTCATCTCTTGATAAATTTGTTAGCTTATGAAACTCTTAGCATGACATATATAACTTAAAATTGCCCTGATCAAATAGCTAATGATCAGAATACTAATTCCCATATTTCTTCTTAACCATAACTATTTTGTTTTCTGTTTACTATAAGGAAAATAGTAATGAAAATTTGCATTTGTATGTCAGTTCACAATTTAAAATTGACTTTCATATACATCTGATCCTCCCCAACCACAACGATAAGCAGGGCTATTGTTAATCTCCATGTTTAGAAGGAAACTGGAAGCTTAGAAAAAAATAAAACAAATGAAGGAGAACTATACTTCAATCCTGTTGAAAGATTTCCTATTATTATAATAGGAATTACTACTAGAATAACACTGTTTTCAAGGACTATTCTAAGTGCTGTACATATTCATTTCCTCACTGAAGCCAGAGCAGTGGCCTGAAAGATGGAGTCAAAGAAGCTAAGCTCAAGCAGTACAACTGACCTAGTTTGCTCAGCTTTCCCCACATACTTTCCATGATTATGGAGCTAAGGTTTCCCCATGATTATGAGGATGTTTACCTTTTAAACAGGATAATCCAAGAGACTTGAAGACGCAGTCATGCATAGACAATAAGTATTGTGATATTGGTAAAGGTTACCTTGATGATATGATATTTTCTTCAATGATTCTCTTAGTATTTTGTTAAAGGGAAAATTACTTTTCTGTTTTTTAAACATTTTACATTGTTAGAATGAAGACTACTTTGATGTTGCTTCCTATCAGATAAAGTTAAAATTTTCTAGGTTTGGATTCCCATTATAAAAACTATTAGAATTGTAACTGAGGCAGAACAGAATTGAGAGACTACTCTCGCTGTCTCTAGAATTGCTGGCCTTCTGATAATAAAGCTTACTGGACCTAATCCCCATCTCTGCATCTGGCTGATAGTGATAGGCAACCAGAACCCTCTTCGTCTGGTAACATCACAACTATCTATGACATAGGTATTATTATTATCATTTCCATTTTCCAGAGAGAGAGATTGGGGTACAGATTCAAGCTGCTATTTAGTGGCAGAACTTGTCTGCAGAGTCCACAGACTTTTCCCCCACATTTTCACTTTGGTAAACATTCTCTGGGAACATACATGCAAAATGCTGCAGTAGGTATGCTGAGAGTTAGAACAATTAATGAACTATTTAAAGAGATAAATATGACAATAGCTAAGGAAAATGAAACTATTATACCCATATTATAGAAGCTTTAAAGTTTTTCCATTGGTATGAAGTGGGAAAATGGAGCTCTGGTGGTAAATCTTGGAAACCATTTGAAAGGGACAAGATTTGAAGTTCTGTGCAGTCTGAGAAGGTCTTTGCCATCTGAGAAGGACTGTGACAGGTGGAACCTGGGGAAGAGCATTCTACCGGGGCAATCTAAGCAGAGGCCCTGGAATGAGACTGTGGGAGTAAAGGTGAGATTTCCCATGTGGTTGAAGTTGAAGGTGTAGGAGGAAGGCAGGATTTAGTGAGAGATAAATTTATGAACATAGCCTGGAGCCAGATTGTGGGGAGCTTTGAACACTAAACTGAGAAGATTTGGATGCATTCTATATACAGTCTGGACCTAGTAAAGGTTTTTAAGGACATGAGTTACATAATCAGATAAATTTTAGAATGATCTGGCAGCAAAGTATAGGCTTAATTGGAGAGGGCTGAGCTGGGGAAAGGAAAACCAGCTGGAGGTAAACACAATTGTCCAGGCAAGAAAGAGGCAATAACTATCTGAACTAGTGAAAATACATGTCAGGGGCCTTTTCCAAAAAGAAACTAGCTCAGAAATAGAATCGAGAACATTTGGCAAATGACTTATTATGCAAACAAATGGGAAGGAGAAACAGGAGCTGGCCTCACGTTTTCTAATCTGAACAGTGAAGGCACCTCTACAGTGAGAGGAGACAAAGATACGGTCAGTTTGGGATTTTGTGAAAAAATCAAGCCCATAATAATCTTTTCCATTTCTTGATTTTAATAATTAGCTCTGCACCATTTGGTTCTTTGCTTATATTAGAGTGTATGTGTGTAAATATGCATATATAATCCCAATATAGTAATCTCATTACATGTGTAATACTACATGTAGTATATATTATTTGGGATACCTATGTCCCATGTTAGGTAATTTTCCATAATGTAAGAGCGTATAGAACTTTAACTACTCAACAGTCGTAAAAGTTGGTCCATGTGACAGGAATCCCATGGTCCTGGGACAGAGGCAGAAGTGCCACTCTCCTCTCTCTCCTAAGGCTGTTGATATTTGGATTAAAGGGAAGAAAAAAAGAAGTATCAGACTCAGTATCAGGATGTGATACCAGACAGGTGGCACCCCAGCCAGTTCAGCTGAGTGGGGCTGGAGGACCTGCCGCCTCCGTCTTGGTGGTGTTGGTGGCAGTTGGCAGAGGAACCAGCAGGCTGGAGCATAGGCAAGCAGGGGAGCTTCCCTCCCCCACTGGAGGGTCCAATAGCCAAAGGGACCAGACAGAGCAGGGGAGGGGGGAGAAGGGGAAAACTCCTCTTCCTCCAGTGCATTCCTGATTGGTCCATTTTCAAAATCTGCTCCTGATTGGTTTGTTTTCAGGACCTGAAAGCTCGTTGGACAATTGCCTCTATATAAGCCCCTGAGCAGACAGCCCAAGTGCAGAACTCCACAGACCAGAGAAAGAGAGAGAGAGAGAGCACAGAAGAGCAAGAGTTGTAACACTTGTATCCTGCTCTGCTGGGAGGTTTGGCTCTTTGTAAGAGCTGCAACACTTGTATCCTGCTCTGCAAGGAGGTTTGGCTATTTGTGAGAGCTGTAATACCTGTTGAATAAAACCTAACCTACTGTTGATCCTGTGGTCTGTCACTTCATTCATCGAATCACTGAGACCAAGAACCTGAAAGTCCGGTATCAGATGGAGCCAGGGAAACATACCTAAGTGTTCTTTACATCTGGGAAGGCCTGGAGTTGTTCCTTCTATCAGGAAGAGCCAGTTGAGGGAGAAGAGAAGGCTGATGGCTAGAGGAGTGGTGCTTGATCAGATGGGATTCACCCCACTGCCAATTACTTAAGCAGGGCAGTTTCAGTTCACTCAGAAAGCTGCTTATTATTCCACATTTCTGTACATCTCATAGATGTTCAAGCTTCACAAATTCATTGTTTATCATGTTAAAATATTGCAGGGAATGTGAGTGACCACCAGAAAAGATAATTAAAGGAATATTTCTGCTACTCTTCTGATGGACAATTGGAAAGCAAAAAGAAAAACCTGCATTACCAATGAACAGTTTCAAAAACATTTCATTTACTCTGGTAGTAAAAACATGAAATTCAAGAGAAAAATGAGATGTCTGAGGAGCCAAAGTAGAAATATGTTCTTAACTGTTACAGCATGAAAAAAGAGAAATGTTAAACCCGATACTGTCATAAAATAACTTTGACCTTAAGAAGCCAGCAACTTTGAAGAAATCTTGATGAGTACTATAGATTCCATCATGACCTACATAGAGATCTTGACAGCAAATCTCAAGGCAGGATGCCTAGGAGACAGCTTCTGGGCCATGGAGCCACGATGGTGAGCAGGTGAGCAAGGTTTGCGATTACATCATGTGTTGGGGTGACCCAGCTCAGAGCGTGGAGGGCTGTAGAGCTGCAGTTACTCTGTTGTGGATATTCTCTGTCACTCAACCCATCAGCCAACAGGTAGATATGGAGCGCCTAACGTATGCACTAGGACTAGAATCACACAAGCTCACCAAACTAAATGCTATGTAGAAAAACATAAGCCAGCTTTGGGGTCATGAGATTGGACAGCAGAGGGCAAGAAAAAGAAAACTGGAAGAGGCACAGTTACCAACAGGAATAATTAACCCAACTTCTAACTGGAGAGGAATCTTTATATACAACTAGTGTAGGAAGGAAGTACTTAGGATTCTATGTTGTAGATAGAAATCAAAACATACATTTAAATAAAAAGAAATATTAATCCTTTTCTGTAAAATCAAGGGTTATTCTATATTTGAAAGACATAAGTTCATTTTATACTCTACACAAATATTTTTAAAGATCTAGGATCTGGCTTGACTTTCTGTGTAATTGATATTTTATAGCTCTGTCCTTGGGTGGAATTAAACTTCTTAGGTGGGATATTTGACTTAACTGTGGGTAGATTTTTTAAAACACTTAGGACTTTTTAAAATTTTTCTTAAGTTCTTTTGTTAAAGGTTCCTGCAGAGGCAATGGCCTAAACTCTGTTCAAAAACATATAGAGGGAAGTCTTACCCCTGATACCACAGTAAACACAGGGTACTATTAGGGATTCTGGCTAAGAATGTTTTCCCCATAGAAGGAGGACAAGCTGTGTCAATTATAATGGAAACTGTTGCTGAAAAAGTAACATTGCTATAACATAAAATCTTTTTTTAGAAAAATCAAACTTCATTACCAGTCCATGCAGGCTTAAAAAGTAATAAAAAATAAATAAAATTTCTTGGCTTCCTTCACATTCTGGAGTTACAGAACCAGGAAATATTGTAAACAATTGTCTAATTCCAAAACAGCCCTAAGCATATGTCAAATCATTCTACAAGTTTTCTGCTTGTCTTCCTTAGGTTTTTCCGAGTTGTCTTTGAATTTGTTGGAAACTCAACACAAGAAAGGGACTGTGTCAGATACCATTTAATTCTTTTACACCCTGGCTCATATTCTCGACCTAATTGTGCTCTGACTCTTGCTGTAGCCACCAGCTGTACTCAGGTAAGGCCTGAGAACCCCTTGTCTCAACAGCAATGAGTATGTCTCCTTTCTACCCTGAAGTTTCCCAGCTATTACCTGTGGGTCTCTTGTAAGTTTGCTCAGCCGTTCTCATGCAAGTGCAAATTAAAGGGCAAAGACACATTTACATACTGGGATAGCTGACCAATGTAGGACAGTCACTGATGGATAAATTCTCCTCTCTCCTTTTAGTCGGGCAAGCAATTCCGTGGTCTGTGTGCTTCTTCAGAGTATCCTGGCAGCCTGGTGCTCAACATTTGTATCCTTGGAGTGGTTTTCCTTCTCTGTTTCAATCTTCCCCCCACCCAATTCCCTGAGCTTCCTTCCCAAAGGAAACTACCTACACAAATTCTCTTTTCAGAGAAGAGAGGAGTGAAGGGGAGTTAGGACAGCAATTACATATGTTAGTAGCCATTTGGTTCATTTGAATATGCTCTTGTGATAAACTAGGATGTCAAAGAGTTCGGAGATGGAACAAACCTAGAAATTTAATTTTTAGTTTTGTTCAAAAATTTTAATATCTCTGGCTTACGAGCTGGAAAAATAAAGTAAAAATTACTTTGCAAATTGATGACTTTTAGGTTTAATTCTAATCCACGTTAGGCTTATTTCTAAATTTTACAATATTTACAGAAGAATGGGTTATTTTCATATGAAAGCTATTCTTGGAAGAATGGAAAAGTTTAAAATTTAGGCAAACTTTTCATATGGATATACATTTTCCAGTTCAGATATAGCATGAACTTTTGTTGTTAGCTGAGCTTGAAGCTCTATCCCTGCAACCGACTTACCTCCTTTGCCCAAACATATTTAAGTGGAATCTATGCCAATAGGGTCAGTAGTGATATGTCTTTTTTTTTTTTTTAATTGTTGGAGAATCACTGAGGGTACAAGGAGCCAGGTTATGCTGCTTGCATTTGCTGGGTGAAGTCCCTCTGTTAATAGTGTCCCACCCACTACATTCAAAGTAGTGATATTTCTATGGTAAAAGTATTTCTTCAAGATAAACTGAATGCTAGTGCAAAGAAGACAGGAGAGAATTTTAGCTGGTAAGAATGTGTGCATAAGCTTCCTAAAACATTTATCTGGTTCATTTAACTTTAAAAATTTATAGCTGACAGTTTTAGTATCTTTCTCTTACTTATTTTATTCTAGTGATCATGAATATGATCCCTGGTTTAAGGAAGGAATGGGAATTTGCTTTCCACTGGTCATCTCAGTGTCTCAGATTAAACCGTCCATCCAATCATGAAATTCTGTGATTCTACTTTTTGTGAAACCAGGTCTTTTAGGTTTTTTCTTCAGAATACCTGTAAGTTTACAAAAAGCAGTAAACATCTGAGTTGCCGGGTGTTTCCAACATCAAAAACAAACTGGTGTTCTTTTAAGTCACTAGATTTATGGTGACTAAGCATAATCAAAAGAAGCAAAAGGAAACTAACATACCAGCCTTGCCCCGGGCCACAAACGAAGGCACACAGTGATGTCTGCAAAAATTCTGCTGATATTTTATATTTTTGACAGTGTCAAAAGGCATGACTTTTACATGAAGAATCTTTTCCATTTTATTTCCTCCATGTTGTAAATGGCTTTCTCGATTAAATATAAGCTGTCATAATAAAGAAAAATAGTTTGAAACATTCAAGATTCCTAGACAGTGAAAAGGAGGCTCATAATGACATATAAATTAATACAAAATCTATTTTAAGGAAATATTTAAAGACCTTATACACACATATTCCATTATGAGAAGTACATATTAAAGAATATAAATGTATATATGTGCTTTAATATATGTATGTATGTGTATGTGTCTGCCTGTACCTATATCTATCTATAGCTACACTATATTAAACTAAGAGAAAAAACTTAAACCAAAAATAATTGACTTCCATATAGATGCCTTGATACCAATAATATTTTTCTAAACAATATTTCTAGAAGGATGGCTTACCCCCCCCCCCCCCATAGCACAGTGGTTGCAGCACCAGCCACATGCACAGAGGGTGGCAGGTTCAAACCCGGCCCAGGCCTGCTAAACAACAATGACAACTGCAACAAAAAAAATAGCCTGGCATTTTGGAAGTCCCAGCTACTTGGGAGGCTGAGGCAAGAGAATCACTTAAGCCCAAGAGTTTGAGGTTGATGTGAGCTGCGACGCCAAGAGTAACATAGTGGGACTCTGTCTCAAAAATATATATATACATTTCTAGAAGGTAATTTGGCAACTCCAATTAAATATGTGTACATCTTCTGACCCAATAATTCAATGCCCAAGAATTTAATCTAATGAAATAACTTTTAAAATGTGTAAAGATATATACATACACATATATGAATGTTTATGTAAAATATTCATTATAATCCTTTGTCTTCTAAAAATAATATAGAATACATCTGTCATTATTTAAATAGGTTTCAGTTTATTTCACTGAAAGCAAGAGTGAGATTGGGAGGTATAGGCATAGAAGCAGGTTCATGAAATATTGAGTGAAAAAAGGAAATTTTATATTAAAATATATTAAATGAGCCACCAAAAATACATACATTTTAATATGGCTCAGCACCTGTAGCTCAAGCGGCTAAGGTGCCAGCCACATAAACCAGAGCTGATGGGTTCAAATCCAGCCCAGGCCTGCCAAACAACAATGACAGCTAAAACCAAAAAATAACCAGGGGTTGTGGTGGGTGCCTATAGTCCCAGCTACTTGGGAGGCTGAGGCAAGAGAATAGCTTAAGCCCAAGAGTTTCAGGTTGCTGTGAGCTGTGACGCTACAGCACTCCACCCAGGATGACAGCTCAAGGTTCTGTCTCAAAAAAAAAAAAGAATATAAATTAATATTAATTTTCTTAGGAGCAAAATTACTTTAAAAATATATTGTTGCTATCAAGAGCAGAAGACAAGAAACTTCTAGCTAATGGATTTAATTTCCATATCTAGAGTTAAAGTGATATAAGTACTATAGTCTATTTTCTTTTTCTTTTAAGGACAGGAAGAAATAGATTCTCCTTTTTGCACTGTGGAATTTAGGAAAAAACAAATCTCTGAGTAATTCAGAACATTTTAATCTGTTGATCTCACCAAAGGTCATAAGTTAATATTTTTTTATTTATTTAAAAAACAAATTTTGTTCTTCATTTCTGGGCTTAAAATATAAAAAGAAAAAAGCAAACTGTCATTTTAGGGTTCATTGGGCTGCAAAGTGTTGAGGACTTTAACTAAATGAATGGCTATTCATTTCTTTTTCCAGTATGGATGCATTTCCATTCACTGGTGAGTTACTTGCTCATCCAAGCCAGCTTTTCAAAATACTATTTAAGGGAAAATAGATAAATGCAATTTTGGAATTTTCTATAAGGGAGTAAATGTGAATAGTTATATGTACCAGTTTTGTGCTAGTAATTTTAAAATATTAAGATATTTAATTTCATGAATATCTGTTGAGGCTGAAATCATTACTTAAATTTTTCCAAAGTGGTGTGGAGTCCATAAAACACAGGGTCACCTTGCCACACATGCAGACATAGAACTCATTACTCTTTCTCTGTAACACAGGACATAAAAATATTTTATGGTTTTATTCAGGCTATTAGTGGAATTATTGTTCTTAAACTCATATTTGCTAAAACTGATCCTTTATCTTGGGCAAGTCCTTTCAGGAATGTACTAGCACAAAATGCAGCCATTTGGAACATCTAAAATGATAAGTACTTAGGAAATTTTATTGCTGTAAAAAAGAAGAGTATAAATTAAAAGATATACCTTCAGCATTTTTCTCTTAAAGATTATTATTAAACATTTAGTCTTAGGTACCAGGGATTAGAGCTTTTTATTATCTTGCTGCCAACTGTATATCTATCAGAATCTGAATTTAAGCATATGCCATTAACATAAATTGATATTTTTACACAAAGCTCACATTACAACCGATCCATCCATATACTCTGTTGTATAGTTTAGATCTTACATTTGTGTTGTAGTTAGATAAATACATTCCTGGAATTGAAAACGTTGGTTAATGTGCTCCTTCCCTGAGAACTAAATGCTCACATTTACCAAAGAGTCACTGCCTGATATAGGCTGGATTTAATCTTAAGGCCACATGGAGCTTTTGACTGAATCCGAATTTTACAGAACAAATCCTTTTATTAAAAGGGGCACAGCAGAGAAAGTTGAAGCTTTTCTTGCCTCCCTTGGCACTTGAAAAAGAACAGTCTTGAAATCAGAAGGCTACAGGTTCTCCAGCTCAGGGCTAGAAACTCCTAAGGTGATTAAACAAGGAGAAAAACCTCTGCTCCTCCAAATTTTGCAGTTTGGTGGAGGAAAGCCTTTTCCATTAAAACAGCACAAGTATTGAGTGCCTACTGTATGCTTAGTATTGTAATGTGTATATAACTTTGCTCATTTGATCTTTACCATAAGCTGCCTTTGAACAGGGTTTTTTCTCTCCCTCTAACATACTTGCTCTTTGGACCTTTGGAAACTCCAATTCATCTTTCAGAATTTTATTGAGACGGTTTCTTTGTGAATTTTTCCTTGGCCTGCGTGCTCTGGGCTGCCTTCCAGCCTCACTCCCCAGTAGAATTACTCTTCCTGTCTCAGTTATTTCTACATGTAGTTCTATGACACGAATCACATTTCGTGTTTATCTGTTTCTGACACAACAGTGAGATGCTTTGAGCAAAAAGATTTTATCCTGTTTTGTTCATTCTGGTTACCCCCTGACACGCTACTCCACTGCATTAATCACTCAAGTCTTCAAAGCCTACCCTCATCCTCAGTGCCAGTACCTGAGTTCAACATCTAAACATTCGTTTCCTTCTAGGAAGTTTCTCTGGTGTCCCAGGCTGAGCTGGATTAGCCTTTATGTGTGTCTTTCTCATTGTCCATCGCGACCTTCTGAAGTCACCCATTTGTTCTTGCACATCCTCCACCAGACGACTGGGTAAGAGACATATCTCATTTGATTCTCAGTGACCTGCGTAGTGCCTTGCAGGCACGCTCTGTTTGTCAAGCTAACCACTTCTCCTTACCCTAATTCATTTTTTAAAAATTAACTTTATTGTGGCATAATTTGCATAGAATAAAATTTACACATCTTACACAGATGGATGACTCTTGACAGATATATACTTCTGTGTACTCGTCATTCAAATCAAGAGATAAAATATTTCCATTTCTCCAGTAAGTTCCTTTATGCCCTTTTATAGTCAATTTCCTCATCTAGCTCTCACTCCAGAAGTAAGAATCTCCTTTCTATAACAGCAGTATAGTTTTGCCTGTTTTAGAAATTCATGGGTATGCAATCATATCCGAGGTACTCTTGTGTGTCTGGCTCCTTTTATTCAATTAATGTCTGTGAGGTTCATCCATGTGTTCATATGTGGAAGTAATCCATCCTTTTCATCACTGAGTAGTATTTGATTGCATGAATATACCACAAGTTTCTTTAAGCATTCACTTGTTAGTGACATTTGTGTTGGATCCAGCTTGGCTACTATGAATAGCAATGCCATGAATTTTCATATTCAAGTTTTGTGTGTGTGTGTGTTTGTATTCTGTATTCTTCAGCAAAGTTGTCCACCATCAAGTGGATAACTGAGTAATATGGTAACTACATGTTTAATTGTCTATGAAACTACAAAATGTTCTCCAACCTGTTTGCAGTATTTTGTGCTCCCATCAGCCATGTAGTTTTCCAGGAGTTCCTTGTCATCTCAAAATTTGATATTATCAGGCTTCCTAATTTTAGCCATGCTTGTGGGAGCATAGTTGTACCTCAGTGTGGTTTTAATTCTTTTTTCCCTGATATCTAATGATGTTGAACATCTTTGTATTATTGGTCATTCATGTATATTCTTCTGTCCATTTCTAAATAGGCTTGTCATCTTATTATTGGATTGTAAGAGTTCTTTATTTATTCTGCATACTAGTCTGTATGCAGATATATGTGTTCCAATATTTTTTCCCAATTAATGGCTCGCTGTCTTATTTTTTTGACAATATTTTTCTTTTTCTTTCTTTCTTTCTTTTTTTTTTTTTTTGAGACAAAGCCTCAAGCTTTCCCCCTGGGTAGAGTGCTGTGGCATCACACCTCACAGCAACCTCCAACTCCTGGACTGAAGCAAGTCTCCTGCCTCAGCCTCCCAAGTAGCTGGGACCACAGGCGCTCGCCACAACGCCTGGCTATTTTTTTTTTTTTTGGTTGCAGCCATCATTGTTGTTTTTGGTGGGCCCAGGCTGGATTCGAACCTGCCACCTTAGGTGTATATGGCTGGCACCTTAGCCACTTGAGCCATAGGCACCGCGCCTTTTTGACAATATTTTTCAAAAAAATATTTGACAGACCAGAATATCTTTGAAGACCAGAAAGTTTTAGTTTCAATGAAATCCAGTTTATCACCATTTTTTTAAATGATTAGTACTGTTTGTGTCATATCTAAGAAATCTTTGTATACAACTAGATCATAAACTTATTTTCATGTTTTTTTCTAGAAGTTTTGTAGTTTTAACTTTAATATTTAGGTTTATTATTGCATCTTTGTACAATGTGACATCTGGGTTTTTTTTAAATACAGTTGATACTCTTATCTGACAATGTGAATGTTACTTTTTTGGCATTATTATTATTTCTCAATTTAAAAAAATACAGTTGCTTTGTATCATTTATCAAGAGAATTATCCTTTCCTTATTGTATTACATTGTTGCCCATGTTGATAATCAATTGACCATCATGTGCTAGTCTACTTCCAGACTATCTTTCTATTCCATTGATTTGGGT
This sequence comes from Galagoides demidoff, assembly GCA_963574575.1. Taxonomy (NCBI): domain Eukaryota; kingdom Metazoa; phylum Chordata; class Mammalia; order Primates; family Galagidae; genus Galagoides; species Galagoides demidoff. The sequence continues at coordinate 19,619 of CAUYQV010113136.1, forward strand.
ATCTATATTTAACAATGCTGTATTGTTTTGATTGTTGCAGCTTTATACTGCATGGAAGCTTGCAATTTTGTTTTCTATTTAAAAAATTATTTTTGTTTTTGGTCATTCATACAGGGTGTCCATAAAGTGTCCACCTTGTATTTTCAAATAAATTTTTGAATCAATGTTTCAATTTCTACAAAACTTTACTGGGATTTTAACTGGAATTGAGTTGAATTTAGAGATTGAATTTAGACAAGACAAACATTTTAATAGTATCAAGTCTTATAATCCACGTGTAGGCCTCTATTTATTTATATCTTTTAAGTTTCTGTCTACAATGTTTTATGGTTTTTAGTTTTGTATGAATCTATCATGATAATCATATCATTTATTTTCTATTCTCTTTGCGTGGTGAAATACATTGACTGAATTTCTTTCATTAATCTCATCTTGAATTCCTGTTATAAAGCCCACTAAGTTATGATATAACTTTGAGATTTAATTTGATAATATTTTGCTACAGGTTTTTTTGTTTTTGTTTTTGTTTTTTTTGTGGCAGCTTTTGGCCCAGGCTGGGTTTGAACCTGCAACTTCCAGCATATGGGGCTGGCACCCTACTCCTTTGAGCCACAGGCGCTGCCCTAAAGATTTTTTTTTTTAATTAAATCATAGCTGTGTACATTAATGCAATCACGGAGTACAATGTGCTGGTTTTATATACAATTTGAAATGTTTCATCAAACTGGTTAACATAGCCTTCACAGCATTTTCTTAGTTATTGTATTAAGACATTTATATTCTACACCTAGTAAATTTCACATGTACCCTTGTAAGATGCACCATAGGTGTGGGCCCGCCAATTACCCTCGCTCCAACCATCCTTCCCCCCCTTTCTCCTTCTTCT
>CAUYQV010113138.1:0-19971 GCA_963574575.1 Galagoides demidoff
TTTTAAAACAATAACTGAGAAAATGACATGAAGGCTGTGTTGATCAGTTTGATGGAAGTATTTCGGATTGCATGTGAAAACCCCACACTGTACCCCAGAAGTGCATTAATGTACATAGTTACCATTCAATAAAAAAAAATACCTAAAAGGTATTAAATTAGATTTTTTATATGAGTTTAACTATTTTTTTTAATAAGCAACACTTGCAAATTCTACAATTTTGGTGACCATCAATATGCTAATTTTTGTTGTCAAGTTCCTTGGGTTTCATGTTCAGAATAAAGCTTCTCCTACCATTTCTAAATACATACTTGAACTTCTCACAACTGTCTCATCATTAGGGAGACTGTGGTCATAGTGTATTTGTTAATTCAGATGTGTGAATATTCACTCATGTAAAATAGTACAAGGAGGGAAAGAACCAAAGCACAGGCGAGCTACACTCAAATTCCAAGCAATGCTCAAACACTTCAGTTTGGTACAACCTGCCATTTTGGCAAAGAAGAGCAAATACTAAGTACATGAGTACCTCCTTACATCTGTGTATTCCATTCAAAGACACTTTAGCATTTCTAGGATCAGTTTAATTGAATATTAATTTCCAACCCAATTTTTCTGCCACCCACATACTCCCCAGCTCTAATTTATTTGGGGCAGGAAGGAGGTTGGTGGATTTCTTGTAATTCACCTTCAGTTTTAAAAGAGAAAAACATAAATATGAACTCACCTGATGATTCTGTTATCTATTTTAGGTTACATAAAATAATCAAAGGATTTTTGTCCAACATAGGATTGGAAAAGTTACTGCATGTACAAGGCAAGCTGTTAAAAACTGGTTTCCATTTTCTTCTATTTCTCATGTTTTCTGAAGGCTACTATGAAAACTAGAGGCTTAATTAGATTCAAAGTTTTATTTTCCTTTTTTTGGTACATTTTGTTAACAGGGTATACTTCCGACTGCATAGTCTCAGAAGGCACATAATACCTGCTTGTCCCACTGTTAGCAATGAACCCATTGAATTTGGGTCCTGGTGATGGGAGTCAGATCTCTCTTATCATAAATTTCCTAATCGCCCTTTCACCTAATGGTTTTGGCAGCGATTGATGACAATTATCTAGATCCATCATTTCATTGGAGATTTTTTTCAAAGTGGGATACTTTCTAATTCTATTATTTCTCCTGGATTTTTTAAGCTATGATTCTTCTATAAGTAAGAAATTTCTCTCATCAGCTATCAGGTTACCCAGAAATCAGTCAAATTCAGAATGTGGGACAGTTGCTAGGACAGTCTAATTTCTTCAACAAATAAATATGGTTTAAAAAACAAAAAGAGAATTCTTGGGCATTAAAATAGACATCTCAACAAAACGTATGTATTATTCTCATTTGGATCCCAAGTTAAATAACAACTGTTTTAAGAAAAGGGCATGTTTGAGACAATCAGGAAAATTAAAAATTAACTGAGTATTAAATGTTGATTATGGAATTACGATTACCATTTTCATTGTGATAATAGTCCTTTCTGTTACATAAGCACTGAAGTATTTACCAGCACAATGATATATTTTGGATTTGTTATAAAATGTTCTAGCCCCCTCCCAAAACAGAAGTGGTTTAGATAAATAAATAAATAACAGCAAAAAATCAGGAGTTGTTGAAGCTGGGTTGATGGGTACATGAGAATTTATTGTTCTACTCTTTTCGGGGTTCTTTGTGTATCACTTTCCAGAATAAAACGTTTGACAGAATAAATTTAGTTCTTTGACAAGATGTAGAAATTCATGAAAAATAAAATGGCTACCATTTGCAATTATCCATCTGTGTGAATCAAGATCTTCCATCTTTCAATAGAGTGCATAAACTTAAACTTAAGTTTGAAAAACAGTCACTAGCTACTTCAAAACACCACTTAAACTGGAAGAATATCATAATAGTTCTAGAACTGAGATGACAGTCTTTAAACCCAGTCTTTAAGAAAGAAATGAGTATCTATGAACATGGGATGGAGGTCAATTAGATCGTCACCATGATTGTGTCTTACATAGTACCATGTAATCATTTCATCACCCAACATGGAAACACAGCTGTTTCTAATAATACTCAGAATTTCCTCCACACTAGATGGGAATTCTTTCAATGACTGAAGATTTTTATTGAGAGTCCCATTATCTAAACTAGAGTTCAAGCCACACAGCCACACCCATTTGCCAGACAGTTGCTTTCCCAAGTACAATGGCAGAAATGAGTAGTTGCAACAGAGATCAGATGGTCCACAAACCCTAATGCCCCTTTACTGGAAAAGTTTGCCAATCCCTGATCAAATCAAAAGATAAAGTCCAGAATTTGGATTTTGAGAGGTTCACTTACATGAGATGAGAGTTATATGCTTCTATAATTTGAATATCAATGTATCATTAATGTTCTGTAGTTTGAGGACAGAAACAGGGGTTGAGAATCATTGGTTCAATAACATTTTCATTCTTAGTCAAAGTAACTGTGGAAGCAAAAACAAAAAAACAAGGGCAGAATCAAAGCCCAAAACAATTTAGAAAATGTTATTTTAACTCTTGTAAAGCTCTTTCACTGGTGACTCTTTCTCCGTTGGCAGTTTTCAGACAACCTCTTGAACTTACCAATGCAATGTACTTCAAGATTGTCCACATAGCCCACTCCTTTATTGAAGAGCTTCTTACTCTCCCAAAAGCAAGGGCAATAGAGTAAGTGTTGCCTCATCTTTTGAAAGCAAAGAAGAGCGATTTAGACTGAATTTGTCAATGAAACTACAGGCATGTATACAAAAAGTACTAGTGAAAAGGGAATAAGAAATTATGGCACACGTTCTCGCCTCTGTCAGGGGACTGTGGTGGCAAGGGAAAGGGCAGAGTTCAGAAAGTCTTTGCTCACAATGAGAACCTATCATCCCCTGCCCACTGGAATTGCTCTGAGTAGATATTTGCAAGCCAGATCACAGATCACTTGAAATTCACTCACCAACTTCCTGAAAGGCTGACAAAAGTTGTCCGGTAATGATCTACATTCTGCAAAGCTGGGAAGTCAGGAGGATATTCTAGACCCTACTGTTCAATAGAATTTTTAGCTTATTATTTCACTAAGGCAGCATGAGTCTCTTTCCCCAGGAAGGCACCCCAAAAGAGTAATGCCAGATGAACAAAGAGGATGAATGAGTCCTCGTTATACCTTCAAGATATGTTCATTGGATGCCTTGTCATCAGGGGACACGTACAAACGGATGAACACAGAATTGCTATATTGACCACGAAATGTTGCAAGTGTGTGCAGAAGGCTGAACTTTCTCTCTGACCAAACCCCTTCAGGACCAATATTAGATTCGAGCACAGGCCAGCGAAATGGTGAATGTCGCAGGATATGTAGCAGTGGCTTAGCATCTGCTTTTTCAATCGCTTCTGAAAGGGAGAAGATACGAAGGCAGAGTTAGAATCGCAAACTGGATCACCAGACTAGGAGGCAAGTGCATCTTCTCAAGGGAAAATTTCCATAAGGCCCCAACTTAAAATGTCAGCTCTCAGGGCTAAGGTAGAAGACGTGGGATGGGAGGAACATAAGCACAAACACAGAAGTACCTGTGACCTGCTCTTCATTGTGACTCTCTAAACCTGGAATTCTTGCCAGGAGAGCTGACAAAGGAACCTGCTAGATACTCCCTGCAATAAAATATGGTTGACTACACTGACTCCAGCCAACAAATGATGCTAGGCTGATAATACTTGGTGGGACAGGCTTGGCCCCTGTAGCTCAGTGGTTAGGGTGCTGGCCACATGCACTGGGGCTGGTAGGTTCGAACCCGGCCCAGGCCTCCTAAACCACAATGACAAGTACAACAACAACAAAAAAAATAGCCGAGTATTGCGGTGGGTGCCTGTAGTCCCAGGTACTTGGAAGGCTGAGGCAAGAGAATCACTTAAGCCCAAGAGTCTGAGGTTGCTGTGAGCTGTGATGCCATGGCACTCTACCCAGGGTGACATAGTGAGATTCTGTCTCAAAAAAAAAAAGACTTGGTGGGACTAAGGAACAAACCTAACTAAAGGAAATGCTTTAGTGATGCCAATAACTCCCCAATGAACGTGAATTAATGCTTCAGACTCTTGTTTTATACTGCTCTCTTCTACCTCACTAAATAATATTCCAAATCCTAGATCAATTAACATACTTCTGAGAGCCTCTGGCTTCTTTCTTCAATGGCCTTGAGAAAGTGAACCAGGTAAAATGGCAAGGATCTCTTCCAACTCCAGTCAGACCTAAGACGTTGAGACAGGCCTAAGGCATGGACTAAAATGCCTGGTAGGCTGATGCAGGAGCCTGGCATACCTGGGAATCTGAATTTCTCTAGGCCCCAGTAGATCCTATGGAATCTATCAGTATTCTAATATGCCCAAGTGTACTTCCTCCCAGCCTCTTCGGCCACATCTGGCCTGGCCTCTGGATTCTAGTTTCTGCACTAGGTCCAGTGAGCTTTGCCTTTTTGACCCCACCTAAGTTGCTCATGGAGTAACTGAGACCCCAAAAATCCAAGCCATAGAAATAAGATTATCTTCTCCCTCAAGCCAGCAACAGAACAGTAACTAAGACAGGACCGGTCAAAATCCAGTCTTCGAGAATTGGTTTTTTGTTAAACAACACCTTTAAACATTCATGGAATTCTCAGCAATTCTCATTTTCCTCAAACAATATCTTTAAACATTAATAGAATTCTGAAGAATAAGGGTGGTAAATATTTCATTTATTTTCTTTATTACTCACTCTCATTCATGCAGGATGAATAAAGGATTTTGGCTTTCTGTTTGGCTTCAGTGTCCCGCCTTCTACTGATTGATTTCTCCAAAAGTGCTGGGAAAGGTTAAGAAAGGATTCATTAGTATCCACCCACACATGGTGCCAAGTTGGAAGTCATTTGATAATCACAGTCCCAGCCTCCAGAAAATTAAATATAAAGGCAGACAACTCTGGAAAAGACAGATCTATCAACGACATGCAGACAGCAGAACCGATTCCAAGTTGCTTGAGGTTCAAATACAAACAATTTAACATTCTCTCCTCCGGGGCTCTCCTAACTCAGAAAAAACCCTAAAAGTTCAATTTGCAACTGAGACTGGATCTTCTGTAGGGGTTAATTCCATCTGCTACCTACACAAAAGGAAACAGAATTCACTTATCCAAGGACCAAAAATAACTAAATTCTGCCCCTTGTTCCTATACCAAGTAATATTCTCAACAGAGGCAATTTCATCAGGGTCAGGGTTCTTAAGATTTCTTCATAGCCCAGCCTCTTAGGGAGGTCACCTGGAAGCAATTTCCCCTCAGAAGTTTCATTCAATGTTGCCTAAACATGCTGTGGACACGGAAGAAGTCCTCTGGACAAGAAATGAGGACGTGAGATTGGAAAACCTACCCAAATTACCTGAAAACCTGCCCAGTTACACAAGCAAAGTCCTGGCCATTTCCATGAGGCCATGTGTACAAAATGGCCGCCAGCGTAGACATAGGCCCACCTGGAAAATGAGTTTCTGTTTATGAAACCACTAATATGTTTACATGGATGGAACTGGAAAATGTCCTGCTCCTCTCTTCTGCCCCACCTCTTCACCCCACCTTGCATTGCATCCTGACTCTGCCTTCTGTAAGAGGAATCCTGATTCAGGAGGAGGGGCCAGAGGCACCCTGAAATCTTACAGTGTCTCTTGGACAGTATAATTCAGGCCAGCCTGCTGATCATGCCTGCTGCCCACAGCAATAACCTGGTTCAAATGAGACATGACCACATTTAAATTAAAGTGTTCTGAGATCTTGAAGTTAAAGTACCTTAGGACTCACCTCATACACTCTCCTATCCAGTATAGAAAACCCATTATAGCCTTTCTCCGTCAAGGCCAGCCAGCTCTGCTTGGATGCCTACAGAGACAGGAAAGTCACCACCTCACATGGCAGGCTCTGTTGTTGGAAAACATAGATCGGTCTTGTGTTTTTTTGCAATATTAAATTTAACTCTTTCCTTGCTGCAGCTTCTATGCACCAATCCTAATTCTGCTCTCTGGAGTAGTTTAGAAAGTCCAGGCCCTCTTCCATACAAAAAATCCCTTAGACATTTAAAAATTAGTGTTAGGACTCACCTTCTCCAGGTCAAACTTTGCCATTTTTAAAAACTTTGTTCTTTGGGTAAAACGATATTTAAATCCCACCCCCTTCTTGCCACCCCAAACTGTCACTTCCATCATTGTCTTCAGAGTGATAGTCGCCCACAACAACCCTCTTAAAGGAAGTCAAATAGCACCCTCCAGCTGAGTCCAGCAAAGAAGGGCTTCGTTACCTCCCTTATCAACCTATTTTTTTTTTTTTTGAAACAGAGTCTCACTGTTGCCCTAGGTAGATTGCTGTGGCATCCATAGCTCACAGCAACCTCAAACTCTTGGGCTCAAGTGATTCTCTTGCCTCAGCCCCCCAAGGAGCTGGGACTATAGACACCTGCCTCAACACCCAGCTATTTTTAGAAATGGAGGTCTCGCTCTTGCTCAGGCTGGTCTTGAACCCGTGAGCTCAGGCAGTCGGCCCTCCTCGGCCTCCCAGAATGCTAGGATTACAGGTGTGAGCCGCTGCGCCTGGCTAGGCAACCCAGTTTTGATTTGGTTTTTTTTTCTTTTAAGCAGTCACATCCCACTGTTAATGCATATTAACCCTGTCAAATATATCTCTCAAATTCACAAATCTTTCTCACATAAATTACCACCAAGAAAATTCCCCACTGATTTGTACTTAATTTTCTGAGTTCAGCTGCCTGACTTTTATCTCTCCCTGAGTGTCTTTTCCTCTTGGGCCAGCCCGTGTTTCTGCCCATTGGGATAACTTTGCCTCCAGAGTCTTTCCCTTTAGGAATTAGTCATCTCTCCCAGCTGGGCTGACATCAGCCAGCCCTCCTGAATTTACTTGCACACCTGCTGAGGTGTTCAGATCAGAGTCAGAGGGGACAGAAGTGTGATGTGTGCTCCTGCCTCAGAAAGGTTGCAGTCTGGCTTAGAACGAGGTCTCCCCTCCAGGGCACAGAGAAAGTGCAGACCAAGGCTGAGCTTTCTAGGCGCAGTCTCTGAGGGAGCCCTGGTCTAGGGGGATTGTGGGTCACTGCAGTAAAATTGCTTGGGAGATTGTCAAAAATATAGGCGCTCAGCTCACTGACCTAGGGAAGGGGCCCAGCTTCTATATTTGTATCTCATCCAATTCTGACACAGGCTGCAGTTGAAAGGGGTGAAGAAGCTGAGGCAGCCAGGTGAGCCCAGGACACAGGAAGGGGGGAAGAGCTGGGAAGAGAGGAGAAAGGAGGGTGGGGCCCCTGGACCTGCAGAATAGGGTGAGGCATGGGCTGGGGAGGGGAAGGGGGTCCCAGGAGACTCTACTGGGTGGGCTGGAGGTCTGTGCCCAGGCTGTGCCCCGGCCCTGCCTTGCTGAGGAAAATCTTAACAGCATCTCCTTGCTGTAAGCCCAAAGATGTGGACCTAGGTTCAGGATGCCATTGATGTCCTGAGCGATTTGAGACCTGCCCAAGGTCCCACACCAAGTCCTCTTCTGGATGGGAGGAGAAAAGCATTTGGCAAACAGCCACAGGCCCTGGTTTCCAGAGGTCTGTGACTTCCTGCTGGGCCCCCCTTGTATTCTGGGCACCTCGGTTGTTGGATGTTTGCTTCCTGACGCTGGATTTGGAGCAGTAGCTCCGCCATTTACAAGGCGCTTGACTTGGGGTAGGTTCTCTCTCCTCAGTTGCTGGGAGCAGTCAGGACTTCACATGATCCACTGAGTGCCTACTGTGTGCTGCTCCCCATGCTAGGGGCTGGGGGTACAGCAGGAAGCAAGCAGGTGAGGAGCTTGCCCTGAGTAAGGGTACGTTCTCCTGGAGACGACAGACCAAATACATGAGCATATCAGATGGTGAGCAGTGCCATGGAGAAAAATAAAATAGGACAGTGGGTCTGAGTGTTTGGAGCGCAGAAGGAGGGGGCTGCAGTTTTAAATAGGAAGTCAGGGAAGGTGACATCTGAGCAAGTGAGGAAGCCCCACGGACAGCTAGGAAAGAGGTTTCCAGAGATGGGGACACTCAGTGGGAAGGCCGGAAGGCCCCGAGACAGGACATGCCTGAAGGGCAGGGGTCAGTCTGACAGGATCTGACACATGACATGTGGTGAAGTTGCACGACATTGCATATCATCCTTACTGGTATTGTTATTCTTGGTAGAGTCACAGGATTCCACTCCTGAAGCATGCAGCCGGTAAGAGTTAGATCGATCTGGGTTTGAATCCCAACTCTGTAATTCTCAAGCTGTTCAATCACAGCCAAGCCACTTAACCTCTCTGAACCTCTACTGACTGGTGAAAACACTGAGACCTGTAGTTCAAGTTTATCATGGGGACCAAATGCACAGAAGCATGAAGCTGACCCTACAGTGCAGGACACAGAAAACCATCTTGAGCTCTCAGCATCACTGCCTCACCTTACTGGCTAGTACTGCCACCCACATGCTTGAGGTCACAGGGCACCAGAATGCCAAAAGCCAGGATGGGGCCACAGCAGCCACCACAGGGGCCCGTGAGCTTCCACAGCCCTGCCGTCTCCCACACCATCTATCCTAGTTCAGCTATTTCTTTTTAGAAATGAAACAGCAGCCCTTGATTTTGAAAATAGATCACTCCAGAGTTCTCCTCCCTCTAATTAGGTTGTCTCAGTTGTTTATTTTGCACAGTGAGGAAGGAGCTTGGAATTTACCCAGAAGACTGGAGAGGGTCCAGAGCTGATAGTGGTTTTTGGCCACCAATTCGTGTCTGCCTGTCTCCCCATCTTGTCCTCTTTGAATGTGGCCCCAGACGGAAACACACTGAGTCTAGGATCAAAGAATCTGGGGGACATGTTGATGTGGACGGGGATCTCCCTCCAGACTGACAGAGCAGGGTCACCTTCACTCACCTGCTCAGCTCAAGGGTTCTTTAGGAAGATCAGAGGTGGAAGATCCCTTGGAAGTCCCCCATCAGTAGCGTGTGTGCTGGGCAGTGAGTTATCATGGCACTTGGGTGGGACATCCTGGCAGGGAATACAACCCAGGCTGATGTGCTGGGTGCAGGAAATGCAGGAAGGATATGGCCTCAGGCTGCCTTTCTCTGGTGCCTTGTTTCTGGGGGATTTACACTAAGGGCAGTCTCAGGAACCCATCTGGATCCCTCAGCCTCAAAGATGTCTTAGAATCATCCAAGGGCATCGTGTTCAGTCTGAGAGCCTGTCTGAAATTCCTCCCCAGCACTGAGCAGCTGGCTGAGCTGGAGCCTGTGACTTTGCCTCTCTGCCTCGGTTTTCTCATCTGTAAAACTGGGAGAGTATCTAGCTCCTCTAACCATGGGAGGACTGCTGGACAATGCCCAGCAACGATTAGGTGTCGGTAGGGGCCTGCCTAGTCCCCTAATTTTCCAGAGGGAAACATTGTAACCCAAGAGAGAATAACTGTGCTTGAGGACACACAGCTTGTGAGAGACCAAGGGGTTCTCCAGGGTCTCTAGGGCTTTGAGCCCCCCGGAGGATGGAAACACTGCCTGGAGTCTAAAGGGGTGAAAGAAATAGTCCTTGTTGCCTGGTAACCCCGCTAAAGTGGGAAGCCTTGGAAACATCAGGTGGTGAAATTTTAAAACTCAGAGAGTCGTGGGGCAGGACGCCATGTTCCTGAAGGGACAAGAGAGCCAGCCTGTCCTGGCCGGCCCTCCCTCCCCAGGCTCTGGGGAAGGGTAGGGGGAGGGGGACCTGTGCCTCTCCGGCACCTCCGGGCTCTCCTCCAGGGGAGTGGGGTGAAATACATGTGGAGGCCCCTGAGCAGGGAGGGGAGTGGAAGGAAAAGATTGCCGGGGGCTTGCAGGGAACTCCATTCATCCACTCAAGTCGCTCCCCAGGCTCCCCCCCAGGCTCCCACTAGGGTAGCTCTTAGGTGCTGAATCAACAGAGGACAAGATGGAATCTGCTCAAAGTTCCTTTACCTGGGGGTACAGATGTGCACTTAGAAATTCTAAGTGAATAACTAAAGGCCACAGGGCCTGTGATGTGGTGAGAGCCTGGTATATCAGCCTCTGGGAGAGATGGGAGTGGGCAAACCTGAGTGGGATTTGGGGAGGAGAGGGGAGGCCAAGGGCTTACTGGGGAGCAGCTCTGTGCTGGTCAGCACCTGGAGCACGAGGGAGAAAGGGAGCAGTGTTGTAGAGAAGGACACAGAGAACTCTGGGCTCAGAGGAACAGGGGTCTGTGTCCAGCGCTGGACACAAGGCCTGGAGGGTTGCCCCTCCCCCACTGCTGGTCTCTCTCAGTCACCACCAAGTCTCTGCTTCTAGAAGCAGCATGGAGGATGGGCAGGAGGAGAGGACAGGTCTGACCCACTGAACCCCACAGCACTTCTAAGTAAATGCCTACGGGGACCCAGTGCCCAGGGAACCCAGGCAGGGTGGCTGGAGGGTGCTGTGTACTGCCGGAAAACCCTACCCAGGGAAGCCGGAGCCTGTCCCTTCTCTGCCACAGACTTTTTAAAACGGAAAGCAAGTTCTGAAAATCCCATCTGACTTTTGCTTTCTTGTTCTGTGAAGTGCATAGCAGGGTCCATTCAAGAGGCTCTTAGAAGAAGCCCTTTCCACCCTGGAGAATCCTGCCCCACCCAGGGACAGGAGCAGAGCGCTGCCTAGGGCAAGTTGAGGCTGCAGCCTTTGGTCTCTTGTTCCTTCTGAGATTGATCTTTCTTCTACCACCTCTCATACCAGCTTATCTCCCAAAAAGAGCCGTGACTCTGTGCCTGTGACTCCTTCAGGGACTTAGACACCAGGAGGGAATGTGAACCTGACATTTAGGAAGAAATTAATCTTTGGCATGACCTCCAAGCAAGCTCAAAATCCGCTTCAGTCCTGAGTTCCCAGGCATCTTTGTTTTCATTCATTGATTCTGCCAGTATTTATGGAGGGCCCTACTGAGGTGCCAGGCACTGTGAACCTGCTGGAGATAAATGGCAGACAAAACCAGAGGAGGGCCTTCCCAGTCCAGCAGAAAACTTATCTTAAACAAGGAGCCCTCCACTTGTGTGGGAAGTTGGGTCTGGTGGGGGGGTACACTGCCTGGGGTTGTGTTCAGGAAAGGCTTCCCCAAGAAGTGACACTGAATGGAGGAGTCAGGTGACCCAGGCAGGAGTAAAGAGACAGAGAGCACAGGCTGTGCAAAGGGCCTGTGGCCAGAGTTCCATGAGCAAGGAGGGGGTGGTGCGGACTGAGGTACAGGGGGGCCCCCGTCCTGGGCCTGGCAGGCCCTGCGGGGTTTTGTTCTTCCTCCCCAGTGCAAAGGGAAGTTTCATGGGGGGTTGAAGCAGGGGATCTGGGGGAGTAGGCTAAGAGGTGATACCGATCAGTTTGTGCTCCCCAGAGATCATAAATCAATGGAGTGAATGGGGGGAGCTCAGAGTGAACATGGCAGCTCGGAGGAGCACAGCACAGCAGGAGTGAAGAGCAGTGGCGGGTCTGAGAGCACCTTGGACACTAGTCATGGAGTGAGTGCTGGGGGGTCAAAATGACTCCCAGCTTCCTGGTTTAGGTGTCAGGGAAGTTGCTTATGCCTTTTCCTGAGATGGGAGAGACTGGAAGAGAACCTGAATTTGTAGGGAAAAAGTCAACTTTTTCTTCTTTCCCAAACTAGGCTAAGGAGGCTTTCTCCACTGCCTTCCCTTTTTCAAGGCACCCAGGAGCTCAAATACCTTTGCTCTTGTGTTTCCAACAATCCTTTATCATATCTCTTACCTCTGAGAACAAGCAAATTAAAAATATGCCTGACAGACCCAGGTCTGAGGCTCACAAAAGTGTTTTGGTGAATAGGATTAGTCTAAGTCCCAGCAAAGCTCGTGGGGCCATGCCAGAGAGGGGAGCGATTTAACCTGAGGAAAAGCTGAATCCCATGACCAGGAGCCTTTCAGAGGTGCCCTTGACACCCTGTTGTTGCTGGAGACAAATCTTTCAGAGAAGGAGCTCCCACCGGCCCTTGTGAGTAAACAGCTCGACTGCCCTGGGGATGGGGGCCAGGCGAGAGGGGTTTTTGCTTTGCTTTGGAGGAAAGAGGGTATGGGGGGGTGGGAGGTATGGGTCTCCTTGGGGCCCTAAAATCTGCTCTGTTGTTACGGACAAGATGAACCCTGACAGCAGCTGACCACCACAGGGTGAGACCCTGGGTGGGGGTGGGGGCTTCTGAGAAATGGAAGTTGTAATCTTCTCCTCAGAAACATGCCCGGAGGTGACAGGTGCGTGTGATCAAAGGAAGCAGGGGACTGGCTTCAGACCTGAACCATTCTGGGTTGGGATCCCGCAAGACCACTCTCTGGCTCTGAGTCTTTCGTTGCTTGACCTCCTGAGTTTCAGTTTTCTTCTTTGTCAAATGGGAGTGATGAATTCGTGACCTTCCAGGGGTTATGCGAGTAGACAACACGGCCACTCGGGCAACGCTGCCATCTTTCTTGGCTCGCAGGCTTTGGGGCTGATTGGTATCCTTGTAAAATGACATTGGTGACTGCAGGGCAGTCCCTTATTCAATAACGACAGAGCGGTAAGTGTGCAAAGTTGGAGGGGACCCAGTCCTGTCCAAAGTCTCCCTAAAGGAGACAGCGGTACCTTAGTAGCTCTCTCTCCCCCGGAGGCAGCTCTGTGCTGGAATGATGCCAGGGAGGTGGTGCTTGCACAGTCCTGGCGATGACGAGGTGTGTGGTTCAGTGGGGTCAGCTGGGATCCTCCAAGTGTCCCTCCCACTCTGCCTGCCCTGCCCCGCCCTGCCCTGCCCTGGCTGCAGTATGCTTTTGCTTCAAGTCCTGTACTTGCCACAGTTCCGGGGGCCACCCTGCCATACCCACAGAGAGCCAGAAGTGCCTGGGAGTTGATGCCCCTCCCATGTGGGGGCCCTTAGGAAGTGACTGGGGGGTGCAGGTCCCTGGGCTGGACAACTCTGAGATGCCACTCCCTCAGAGCTCCACCCTGGCATCAGGCTGGAGTGGCCTGACGTCACGCCCTTCTTGCTTCCTTCCTGCCCCAGGCCTGCTCACCTCCGTCTCTGCCTGGTCTCCCCTGGGAACGCTCCCTTTATACATCCATGTCTTAGGATCTGCAGGAGGTGTGAACTGTTTCCCCAGTTTCCAAATGAGGCAACTGAGGTCTCAGAAGTTTCATCCACTTCCGTGGGTGCCCCACTGGGTGGTGGTGTGATGGTGGCCGTGGGCCTTGGACCCGTCACAGGTACCTCAATACTGCAGCCCTTGATGAGGACTACAGCAAAGGAAGATGGCAAGTTCCCAACCAGGCCAGAGGAAGGGGCAGCAAATTCTCACCTGCAGGCATGAAGGTGGGTGGTGGCAGTGTAGCCCATGGAGGCAAGTGGGGTTTTTCAGATGGAGAAGGTGGGAATGGCGTTGTAGTCAAAGGGAGCACCACGGGGCATGAAAGGCGCTGCTCTTTGCAAATTATGTGCCCCCCTCTTCTAGCTTTGCTTCCACCCAAAGCTCCTCCAATCTGTCTTCCACATGGAAACAGCCACAGTTCTCTTTTTATTTTATTTGTTTACTTTTGAGACAGAGTCTTATTCTGGCGCCTTGACTAGAGTGCTGTTGCATTACAGCTCACAGCAACCTCTCGTACTTGGGCTCAAGGGATCCTCTTGCCTCATTTTTCTGTTTTTGGTAGACAGCATCTCACTATTGCTCAGGCTGGTCTCAAACTCCTGAGCTCAAGCAGTCTGCCTGCCTCGGCCTCCCAGAATTGCTAGGGATTATAGGCGTGAGCCACTGCACCCAGCCCAGAGTTCTTTTAGGAATGCAAATATGATCGTGTTTTGCTGAGTTCCTATCCCACTTGGAAAAAAGTCCAAACACATTTCCATGTCCAGCCAGCCCTCGTGACCTGGCCCAGCCAGCCTCTCCTGCCCTTTCTCCTACCCTGATCCCCTCCACTCACTTCAGTCACCCTGGCAGCTTGCTCTTGCCCCAGGGCCTTTGCACTTGCTGTATCCTCTTCTGGGGAAAGAACCCCTCTTCCAGATCTGCACAGGCCTGGCTTCTTGTGCTTGAGGTGTCAGTTTCTATAGTGCCTTAGAGAAGTTAAACTTCAGCACAAGGCCCTGCTGGATTCTTTCAAAACACACAAGCAACTCCAGTCATGAGGCTTGTGCCACTGTTTCCTTGTTCACCTCACAGCCGAGGATGTGATCTGTCTGAGGCTGGGGATCTCATCACTCTCATCTCTTGTCCCAAGTGCCTTTAGTGGTGGCTGGCACATAATGGGTGCTCATGAAGAACTGCTGCTTTTGACTAGTGTGTGTGGAGGGCTCAGAGGCTGGGCAGGGGTTGGGGTTAGGTGTCAAAAGGCCGACATTATCCTTGGGGTGAGAATGAGCTCCCAGGTTAGGCCATTGCCTCAAGGGGAGGCAGGAAAGAGAGAACATCCCCAGGAATGCTGGGATGGTGGGAGCTGGAGGGACTGCCCTTCAGACCTACAACAGGCTGCCCCGTTCTCCCTACGCTCAATTCCTGACCCCAACCTGTTTTAGAGGGGGACAAAAGAGAAACGATGGCCAGATGCTTCCCCAGGCCTGTGGATCGATGCCCGAGGATCTTCCTCGGCTTCCCTTGCACCAAGAAGGGCTTTTTGTGTCTTTGCTCCCAGGGCCTTCCTCACCATCTTATTCACCCCCATCTCGCCTCCCCCAACCCCCAGCTGTCCCCTTTGCCTGTGAAATAAGTCAGAGGCCAGCACAGACCTCTCAGCCACCCCTGCAGACACTGAAGGCTTCTATTCAGACTCGGAGATCGAGGGTTTGTTTTTTCTCCTCCCTCAGGTATGTTTTCCAAGAGGAAAAATATTTTCTTCTCTCCCGGCATTGGGTGGCAGAGAGTTGAAAAGGGTTATCAAATGTACCAAAGGATGGTAGATAAGCTTTGACGAAGGCGGAGGTGGCCTGTGAGTTGGACAGGTTTTTTTAGTAGGTTCCCATGGTCTATAAGATGAGGGAGGTTTTTCTTACTTACTCCTGAAATCAAGTATTGAGTTGGGCAGCTTACAAGGGAGGAAAGAAGAAATGACTCTGGGTAAAAAGTGCGAGAGAAAGAATCGCTTCTAACATGGCTATGTGGGAAGGGTAGGATTAGGGGAGGCAGGTGACACCCAGCAAATCAGGGGACACTGGGCCATTTTTCTCTGACCACGATTTTGTGCATCAATCGCCTGGGCTCTTGGAGATCTGCTAGGCCCTGAGAGGTGGCATTTCTGATGACTGGCGGGAGATGCTGCTGCTCCTGGTCCAGGGACCACATTTTGAGTAGAAAGGGCCTGTGGACTCGAGCACAGTGGTTGCGAACAGATGGGATTCTTCCAAAGCACCTGAGGAATTTATAAAGTGGAGTGAACTTGGTCCCTACCTTGGGGGTTCTGATTGAGCAGGTCTGGGTGGGGCTGAGGCTTCGCATTATTTCTAACAAGCTCCCAGGTGATGCTGATGCTCTTGGAGCAGGGGCCACACCTCTGGGCAGGGGCATTGAGGGACTGCCCCGGGCTGTCCTAACGGGCTCCAAATCCCAACAGGAGCAGGAGGATAGTAGAGGGGACAACAGAGGCAATTTACAAAGTGCTGGGTGCAGTTGAAGACGAGTGAGCAACATCACCTAACTTGGGCATTAACCAGAATTATTATTTTTTCTATTTAATCATAGCTGTGTACATTAATGCAATTATGATGTACAACGTGCTGATTTTATATGCAATTTGAAATACTTTCATCAAACTGGCTCTACCGCATTTTCTTAGTTATTGTGATAAGACATTTATATTCTACACTTAGTAGATTTAACACGTACCCTTATAAAATGCACCGTAGGTGTGGTCCCACCAGTTACCCTCCCTCCACCCACCCTCCCCCTCCCTTCCGCTTCCCCTCCTCTTTCCCCTTCATTTTGGGCTGTAGTTGGGTTATAGCTTTCATATGGAAGTGTGGATATTTATAAATTGGTTTCATAGTAGGGCTGAGTACATTGGATACTTTTTCTTCCATTCTTAAGATACTTTGCTACTAAGAATATGTTCCAGCTCCATCCATGTAAACATAAAAGAGGTAAAGTCTCCATCTTTCTTTAAGGCTGCATAATATTCCATGGTGTACATATACCACAATTTATTGATCCATTCATGGATTGATGGGCACTTGGGCTTCTTCCATGAATTAGCAGTTATGAATTGGGCTGCAATAAACATTCTGGTACAAATATCTTTGTTATAAAGTGATTTTTGGTCTTCTGGATATATACCTAGTAGAGGAATTGAAGGATCGAATGGTAGGTCTATTTTTAGATCCCTAAGTGATCGTCAAACATGTTTCCAAAGGAACATATTAGTTTGCGTTCCCACCAGCAGTGCAGAAGTTTTCCCTTTCCTTCACATCCATGCCAGCATCTCTGGTTTGGGGATTTTGTGATATGGGCTAATCTTACTGGAGTTAGATGATATCTCAAAGTGGTTTTGATTTGCATTTCTCTGATGATTAAGGATGATGAGCATTTTTTCATGTGTCTGTAGGCTGTGCACCTGTCTTCTTCAGAGAAGTTTCTACTCAAGTCCCTTGCCCACCCTGAGATGGGACCACTTGTTCTTTTCTTGCTAATATGTTTGAGTTCTCTGTGGATTCTGGTTGTTAAACCTTTGTCAGAGACATAACCTGAAATATCTTCTCCCATTCTGAGAACTGTCTGCTTGTTTTATGTACTGTGTTCTTGGCTGTGCAGAAGCTTTTTGGTTTGATCAGATCCCAGTAATGTGTTTTTGGTGTTACTTCAATTGCCCAGGGGGGTCCTCCTCATAACATATTCTCCCAGGCCGATTTCTTCCAGTGTTTTCCCTGCACTTTCTTCTAGTATTTGTATAGTTTCATGTCTTAAGTTTAAATCTTCTACCCAGTGAGAGGCTATCTCTGTTAACGGTGAAAGGTGCGGTGGGTCCAGTTTTAACCAGAATTATTTTATATTATGTCTTGACCTCTGTGTAGGCTGATTTGCTGGGTATTGGTATTTTTTACTTACTAGTTCTAGCTTATAGGCAAGTTCACATGGCAGCATGCTTTTCTGACATTGTAAAATCGATTAATAGATTATTTTTAATAAGATTAATAGGATGGTACAAATCATTAGGTTACATCGTTTGCATTTGTTAGGCAAAGTTCAAGTTGTAGTTGAGCCCTTCCCCTGGGGGTGTGCTGTCCACTCTTACATTGTGCAAATTAGGTGGGACCTTGACAATCACTCTCTCTCCTCCCCACTCCCATCACTTGAATTTAATTGTGTCTTTCTCTCATGTGGGCAAATTTGTTTATCTGTTGGTTTCATCTTAGTATTGAGTACATTGGATACTTGCTTTCCGCTCTTGTGCTACTTTACTAAGAAGAATGTCCTTCAACTCCACCCAGGTAAACACAAAGGATATAAAGTCTCCATCTTTTAATAGCTGAATAGTATTCCATTGTCTATGTATAACCACAGTTCATTAATCCATTCGTGGATTGATGGGCAAAATGTGGGTTGATTCTACATTTGATCCCATAACTAGGTGTCTACCCAGAAGAAAAAAATCATTTTACCATAAGGACATTTGCATACAGTGTTCATCACAGCTCGATTTTCTGGCACTTTTAATCTACGCGGGTCTTCCCAGCCCACCCCAGGCCTGAGAGGGCCCTGTGACAGCTCCTAGTGTAGAGATGTGGAGAGGAGGCCCCATCACCAGATGCTATGGTGGTATTTCTCTCAATGTGGTTTGCACACAGCTTCATCAGAATCTCTTGGGAGTTGTGAAGATGCAGATCTCCTGGCCTCAGGCTTTGTGAATCTCCAGGAAACCCGAGAGTCTGCATTTTTTTATCAGCTTCCTAAGGGATTTTAATGCACCAAGAACCACTCCTCTATGGAAAAAGACTCCCAAAGCAGCACACCACGGGATCCTGACTACTCATTTTACCAGCTTGCCTCCTGGACTTCCACCCGGAAGGCACAAGATAAATACATGCTCCAGGGAGTAGAATGGGTGGAATGTCCTTCACGTGTCCACGCCTGAATTCCTTCTCGGTTCCTTTCCTGGTAGATCTCACCCTTCTCTCGGGACCTGCCTCCTCCAGGCAGCCTCCGCAGGCAGGCCTGTCTCTCCCTGCTCTCTGCCCCCGTGCTTGGATTTCCTCCCTCCTTCCCTTGGGTGCTCGGCCTGTACAGCCTTGCATTACTCTAGTGTCATTTCATGAATGGTATTTTGTCATCTCTTTCTCAAGTCAGTTACTAATTGTGCAAATATTTATCAAGACCTTTTGCATGTCCGGTTCTAACACCGTCCCAGAGCAGCTCACAGTCCAGGGTGGGAGACGCACACACCCAGAATACAGTTATAAAAAAATACTCTAATCGGGACTTTGGAGTCAGACTGCCAGGGTTTAAATTTTGGTTCTACCCTCAGTGTCTGTGTGACCTTGGGCAAGTGTCCTAACCTCTCTGTGCTCCAGTTTTCTCATCTTTAATAAAGGAGTAGTAATACTTATAGTGAAGGAGGACTAAGAAGGGCCACCTCAGAGGGTGCTCGTGAAGGGTAACTAAGGTGACGAGTGCAGAACGCCTAACTCTTTCCCTGGTGCCAAGTAAGAGTTTGGTAATAGTGGGGTGGATACTAGGTAGGAAGGAGTGACTCTTTAGGCTACTAAAAGTAATCAGGATGGCCTCACAGAGGAGGGGATGTTGGACGTGGAGGAGCGAGAAGAGCAAAGTTTTTGCTGAGTGGAGAAAGGAGAGGAAGGGGGTTCGGGAAGAGGGAACAGCCCGTGCGAAGGCCTAGGAGCAGGAGAGAGAAGGACGCGGCTGTGCCTGTGACGCTGGAGGGTGAGGGATGGAGCAGACTGTGGCGAGTCATAGGCTGGGGGCTGTTTCCAAGGCTCAGTTTCACCTCTGAAAATTGAGCATAATAATAGCACATAGCCTTATGGAGATAGAGTGAGGATTAAATGACGTAATAATAGGCACTCAGTACACACTGCTCAGTAAGGGTTAGCTAGGGTGGTGGTTTTTATTGATGCCAGGAAATAAATATTTGTCAGTGAATGAATAAGGTACAATTATTTATTCTTGGCAAACTATTCTGGAAACTGCCTTGGAACCCCTCTCCCCCTTGAGGGCAAG
Organism: Galagoides demidoff; assembly: GCA_963574575.1. Taxonomy (NCBI): domain Eukaryota; kingdom Metazoa; phylum Chordata; class Mammalia; order Primates; family Galagidae; genus Galagoides; species Galagoides demidoff. The sequence goes on from CAUYQV010113138.1 coordinate 19,252, forward strand.
TTGGGAGCCACGTGGGAGGAGAGGGTCTTGTGGCCAACGTTATGTACATCACAGGCCTGCCTTGTTTCTGACTCCCCAAAGGGGTCACTCAGCCCTGGCACCTTCCTTTCCCCATCCTACCACGTCCCTATCAGGTGTGGCTAAAGTTGCCTTTGGACTCGTTGGAAAGCAAATTCACCCTCAGCCAGTGAAGAGTGGGCATGTTAAGTCTTGAAGGGACGTTTGAAGGATGGGATGACTGTGTGATAAGAGCTGCCACGTGGCTTTCATGTAAGTACTTCGGGGTGCCCCTACTGAACAGAGGCCAGTTGCAGACCCCCCCCATTAGACCCCCTGGAGGAGTCCCAGCAGCCCACTCTTCTGGGTGCTTAGAAATACCTATTGGAGAATACTTTCCTTTTCATATCTTTTAGCTTTGATTTTTTTTATTGTAGTAAAATACATGTGACATGGCTTGGCGCCTGTGGCTCAAGTGGCTAAGGTGCCAGCCACATACACCTAAGGTGGCGGGTTCGAATCCAGCCCGGACCCGCCAAACAACAATGACGGCTGCAACCGAAAAATAGCCAGGTGTTGTGGCGGGCGCCTGTGGTCCCAGCTACTTGGGAGGCGGAGGCAGGAGACTCGCTTGAGCCCAGGAGTTGGAGGTTGCTGTGAGCTGTGATGCCATGGCACTCTACCCAGGGGGATAGCTTGAGGCTGTGTCTCAAAAAAAAAAAA
>CAUYQV010113143.1:0-14225 GCA_963574575.1 Galagoides demidoff
TATCTGACAATGTGAATGTTACTTTCTTTGCATTATTAGTTATTGTTGTTTAATATTTCATTGCAGCAATCATCTGATTTCTTTTCTGAGTGTATTTATCTTCATTCCTACTTTATGAGGTTTTTGTTCTTAGTCCTTATGCTAAATATTGTTATTGTCATTAAATTTAGCCTTTTTAATTTTATGAAGGCAAAAGTGGAAACCTAATATACTCATATATAAGTAAGAAAAATAAAAAAAAAAGAAAGTCTTAGTGGGACAGCTAATATTCCTAATGAATGTGTTCAACCTCCAAGTGTCATTTATCTATTGATGGTTCTTGACAACATTGGAGGAACTAGATAATTCTATTCTGGCAAGTGTAATTCTGAATCCATTTATTTATAAGTTCTTTGATTTTTATTAGCCATACAAATAAACTTTTTTTCAGAGTTTACTAACAAATATGAACATGAATCAAAGCCTAAGCAATGTTAATTAACAGTCATCCAGAAAATATTCCTTTAATAAGAGAATTTCATTTACTCAGATGCTTTATGTTACATAGTAATTAAAATCCCTATGATAAAACCAAAAACAAAGTCTCTTAAATAATAGAGACCGTAAGCAGTAAACATAAAGGCATAAAGGCAGATTTATGAAGGGACCTTGTCAGATTTATATTGGTATAGTATCTTATAAAAATGTACCTTGTTGTGATAAAAATGAATTATCTCAATGTGATCATGAAAAAATTATAAATAGTCATACTCTAAAAATTTAATAGTAACTCTTATGCATTGTGGCCATGAATCTTCAATCATTTTAAGTTGTCACATAAAACTTTATATAATCTTTTGTTTGTAAGACATTTACATGTTTCTAAATTTTTCATTTGCCAAAATGTCATTATATTTTGTGATTACATCTGTCTACTTTCTCCTTTTGATAAAATGTATTAGTAAAATCACTGAATTTAGCTGGGTATTTATATACAGATATTGTTTCTGTATAAAATGGTGGCATCATAAACTACTAACTGCATACCTTGTTGGCACATATTTTATTTGTTTATCTTTTCTTCACAAACCAAATTCACTGAGTATTTCTTTTCATGAAGTATCAAACAATGGAGGGGAGAGAGAGAGAGAAAGTGGTACAAGAACTTGACTTAGTTTTGAGACTTTCTGCTACTACCTGAATACCATTGACTTTGAGTTTTCTTTCTCTGTAATGTGCGTATATTGGCATTGATAATCTTTGAAATGAAGTTAAAAACTCAAGTTACGAATATGTTTGAAAAATTCTAGTGCTGCAAAAAGTTCTTAAAGTATTTCATGTTTGTGTTTTTCTGTAAATAAAATGCTTATTTATGAAAAGTCATACCAGTCTAGTTTTAAATTTTCTTATAAGGATTGTGTGATTTTGTGTCAATATAAGTAGTGACATCTATTTCATTTACACCAGCAAGGGTAGGATAATTTTTGCCATCCTCTGGTTTTTTAAGCTTCTTGTAAGGAAAGGTATTTAAAGGGGTAAAAAAAAAAATCCAAGGTCTATGAATTATTAAATTACATTCATTGAACAGATTAACAGAATTCATCATGTGATTATACTATATATACTATTATTTTTTCCATGGTAAGATGAACAAAATTATATCATTATGTCATTAAAGGCTAGTGATAGTAAGCAATTTCCCTTTTAGATTCTAAGTACTCTAAATACTTTCTGAACATGCTGAAAATGAGCAAGAAGCACTGATACTAATGTCAACTGAAATTAGGCTATTGAGGCAGAAACAATTTGATAAAGGTTTATGGAAGCCAAAATTGATGACATATGAGAAGCATAGCAAGGAAGGTAGGCATATTACAGAATCTATTATGAGTTAGAATGTTTCATAAGAAAGTTTAAGAGAAGAGAAGGGTTAGAGTTTTTCTTCTACCCATTAGAAAGTAAAATACCAAAGTTACAATTATTGGCCACACATAAAAATATACAGGCTAAAATATTCTTTGTGCAAGACAATCAATAAAACTTTGTGATCCAGAAACAAATCAGAAAAAACTTCATCACAAAGAAATAAATCAATGTCCTTTTCAGTGTTGGCAAATTAGATATTTATCAGTAATATGAGAATATCACAATATGATTTTTTTCTTTTTCTGCATCTCTTGTATTCCACTTTATTTTTTACTCAGGGACAGAATGTAAGCCATAGTCATAGGACCACCTGCTGAGAGGTTACTGTGGAAGCTTGCCAAATGTGACCTGAAGGTCATTAGTGATAACAGTAAAAGAGAATGCAAATATGCTACAGGATTTATTCATTATCATTGTTCATTATGTATTAAAGAGGGATTTTCATATTTTTATCAGTTGAATTTCCTTAGAATAATAACAGTAATAGAAATCTGATCACAGAAAAAAAAAGGCTTAAGCAAAAAGTTAAACATTAGATCAAAGGCAATCTTAGATTGCAAAAGCAATATCTTTTTATTTTACCCAAAAGTAGACCTAATATTTATGAGACAAATGGTAATGATATATTTATCTAATTAATGATTTAAAATATAAAATAATAAAATAGGCATAGATGGTATATTTCTTAAATGGATAGATGCCACCTATAACAAACCCACAGACAACAACATACTGAATGGAATAAAACTGATAGCTTTTCCACTTAGAACTTGAACCAGACATGGATGTCCACTATCACCACTACTATTTAACACAGTGCTGGAAGTTCCAGCCAATGTAGTCAGGCAAAAGAGCAATATTAAAGGCATTCAAATGGGGGCAGAGGAGGTCAAACTCCTACTTTTTGCTGATGATAATGATCCTATGCTTAGAAATCCCCAGAGACTCAACCAAAAGAATACTAGAAGTGATCAAGAAATAAAATAATGTTGCAGGGTATTAAATAAATGTCCACAGATCAGTACTCTTTGAATATGTTAATAACAAGTCACAAAGGAAATTAAGGATACAGTACCCTTCACAGTAACTTCAAGAAAATGAAATCCTGGGAATATATCTAACAACGTATGTGAAGGATCTCTACAGAAAGAATAATGGAACCCTGAGAAAGCAACTAGCAGAAGATATTAACAAATTGAAGAACATACCATGCTTTTGGCTGGGAAGGATAAACATTGTTAAAATGCCTGTATTAACCAAAGCAATCTACAAATTTAATGCAATCCCTAGTAAAACACCAACATCATACTTTGAAAAACTCAAAAAAATAATTCATCATTTTGTATAGATCAAGAAAATAAACCCATATAATCAAGGAAATTCTTAGCAATAAAAAAATTGGAGGCATCACTTTACCAGACTTCAAGTTATACTACACATCCATAGTTATCAAAACAACATAGTATTGGCACAAAAATAGAGACATGGATCTATAGAACAGAAAGCCAAAGTATAAAACCAGTCTCTATTTGTCCTCTGATATTTGATAAGCCAAACAAGAGTACACACTGAGAACAAGAATAACTATTTAATAAATAGTACTGGGATAACTGAATAACAACATGTAAAAGACTGAAATTGGACTCACATCTTTCACCACTTAGAGAAATTGATTCAAGAAGGATAAAAGTTTTAAGTATGAGATACAAAACAATAACAATCTTAAAAGAAAGTGTGGGGAAAACTGTAGATGATATCAGCCAAGGATAAGATTTTATGAAGACTTCTTTGACAATCACAGTAAGACCAAAAATAAAGAAATGGGACTTAATTAAGTTAAAAAACTTTCTGCACAGCTAAAGACACAACAATTAAAGCAAACAGAGAACCTTAATAATCGAAAACATATTTGCATATTATAAATTAGACAAAGGGTTGATAACTAGAATCTATGGATAACTCAATCAACAAAGAATAACCAAAACCATTTACCACTGGACAAGAGACTGAATAGAAATGATCTCCAAAGAACATAGATAAATGGCTAACCAACATGAAAAAATGTTCATCATCCCTAATCCTTATAGAAATGCAAATCAAACCACTTTGAGACATCCCCTAACCCCGTTGAGAACAGCCCATATCATAAAGTCCCAAAGCTACAGATACTGGCTAGGATGTAGAGAGAAGGGAAAACTTTTACACTGTTGTCGGGACTGCAAACTAATACAGCCTCTTTGGAAAGAAGTATGGAGAATACTCAAAGAACTAAAAATAGAACTTCCATTTGATCCCACAATCCCATTACTAGGTATCTGACTAGAAAAAAAAAATCATTTTACCACAAGAACATAGGCACTAGAATGTTTACTACAGCTCAATTTACAATTGCAAAGATGTGGAATCAACCCAAGTGCCAATCAACACATAAATGGATTAATAAACTGTGGTATATGTATACCATGGAATACTCTTCAGCCATAAATATGCTGGAGACTTCACATATTTTGTATTAAACTGGATAGGTTGAAGAACATTGTACTTAGTAAAGTTTCACAAGAATGGAAAAGTAAGTATCCAGTGTACTCAATTCTAATATGAAACCAGTACAGGTAAAAATGCACATACATAAAAGAGAAAAACACAATTAAACTAAGTGGGAGTGGGGGAAAGGAGGAGGGGTGAGGGGGAAGGAGGAGGGATGTATGTGCTCTCAACGTCCAGGCACAATGTAAGGGTATATGCACACCTCTTGGGTAAGGGACATAACTGGAACTCTAAGAAACACAAACAATGTAATGTAATTGTCTATACCCATATATTAATATGAAAAACACAAAACAAATAAAAATCCAAAGGAATTCATCGTGAAATATATATATATATAAAATATATTTTATTTTAAAAATACATGTTATGTATATATTTAAATATATATATTAAAAATATTTTTAAAAATATATATATAAATAGATTTTAAAAATATATGTTTTAAAAATATCTGTTATATATATTATATATGTTTCATATAAATATATATGTGAAGCTGTCAATACAAAAAGATACTCTCTTTAATTCTACTGGTTAATTTAAATATGATTAAAAGACTAAATGTGAGAATAAATGCTAGGGAACTTTTGAACTGCATCTTAAAAAAATTATATCTTAAAATATTATTTATTACTTTAGATGCTATGTTTTTCACAGCTTCCAACATTAAAGAGAAGCATTAGTCATCTCAAGACAGTAAATGAATCAATTTTGACTCTTCTTTTTTTTTTTTTTTTGACCAAGGCTGAGTTTGAACCCACCACATTCCATTCCAGCACCCTACTCCTTGAGCCACGTGCTGCCTGACTCTTCTTTTTAAAATTAACTTTCAATAGTAATATGTCTATTGAAATGAGATATTTTTTAAGTCTAATGTGAAGAAGGATAAATTGAAGTATTTATCTTATTTTTAAAATGAAATAATATACAAAATACCTGATATCTTTAAGAAAAAGAGGCAATATCTTGCCATATAGTCAATTTAAACTGACCTACCATTTATTCAGAAGGAGCATTTGAAATGCTGTAATAATATATTTGGCTATTTACTCATACTTAAAATTAAATTACTGGTAGGAATGTACAAATACTCAGAATCAATTGAAAAATCAACATAAAATATGTGGATATACATAGGAGTCCATATTAAGAAAATATTTTGGGAAAATTTGCATCATGAAATTTATTAAAGATGTACCAAACCCAACTAACAAAAGAATTATTACTCTAGAAAACAGCAACAATAAAAACAATTGTGAATCTCTTTAAAGTATATACAAGGATCCCTCATTTTGCATTGTCTAATACCAGGAGTTTCAGCATAACGCAAAGCTGGGGGTGTAGGGAGCATCATCTTTAAGAAGATGCTGCTTCATGTTGATCTTTTGCCTAGTTCTTGGTACATGAGCTTATTTTATACCACACCCTGTTGTCAAGATTTTTCAGTATCTCATTCTAATTTGAAGGCTTCAGAGGACAGCTGTTACAGTCTTAAGTACATATTCTATTACTCCATACAAAGTAATCTATACCTGGACGTCCTCTGATTACATTTAGTTCATTGTCATTTCATTGTCTTTATTTTTCTTGATCCACTTTCAGTATTGATTAAGTTATACAATTCCCTTATGATTCAACTGAATTTCAAGTTTTGCCTTCATGAGATCTTATCTATTTTTACTGGCCCATTTTGCCAAGCAGCTAATTTTTGTAGATTTTGTGAAAGTAGAACTCTACACACACAGAGACATACACACTCACAGCTTGCCAAATAATGTATACACATTTTGTGAAAGAAAAACTGTATTCAAAATGTTAATACTTAAGTCATATTTGACTTGTACAATTACAAAAAACACAAGATAAAACATACAGGGTAACAAACATTATAAGTAGATACTGAATATGACTATTTTAATATGGTTTTCAAGTATTGACTTCTACAAATATTGGAGATGCAAGGTATAACATACAAGGTAACAAGCATTATCAGTATAGATTCAAGATGACAATTTCAGTACAGTGTTTTACTTTCTTAAACTATGTCTACATTTTGGGGCACCCTTTGTATAAATATGTATTTTCTACATAAACACAGACGCATAATTTTAACTTTATTTATTATATGTGAAAGAAGAAAAAGCTTTTGTCTGAGTCTAACATGGAAAATGATTTAGTAAAAATCAGAAGTGTAAGTCTTTTAAAATTATCATGCCCAGATATACATTAAAACAAGACAGCAATCATGTGCTACTTCTCTACTTTCTGCTATGTATTCATCTCTAGAAACTGTTTGCAGTTGCTACAACTATTTATAAGTTAATCTAATAATGCTGAACAGGACCTTAAACCCAAATCCAGTAGTTTAGCAATAGCCAATTAAAGTCAATACTATTTCTGCAAACCATCAAAAGTTCTTGAATGACAACTTTATATCAGCCTGCCACCCTACTCCCCTTTTTTGCCTTTAAAACCTGCTTGTAACAAGAGGTTGAATAGAGCTTACAACCAAGATTACTTGGGTATAAGTCCTCCAGGTGGCTATCCACACTTGGGCGTAAGTCACCTCTTTAAATTATACTTTGTACCAAAGATTCTTCCATTTAGGTTCATGTGTGTGTGTAATTGCTTTTTTCTGTTTTTGATTTCATGAAACATAAAGCAATGACTCCTGCTCTAGTCACTATCTAATTGTAACTAATGAGACACAACAAAGGATAACTTACTAATTCTGCACAACCACCCCAAAGACCTTGAAAGGTAGCAAGAACAAAATGATTGTTCCTTGTTACAAATAGGTGCAGAGAAGGGGAGCAAACCTGAGTGGAATTGGTGGGGACTGAGAAAAATGCAGCATTGACAGAAGAGACAGAAACAAAGAATGGGATTGGGAGGTCTGACTGAGCTGATGGCTCAAAGCACAAAATCAGCTTCATTTTTATGGTGTCTGTACAGAGTTGTCCAGGGTGAAGTAACATAGACAAAATGGGGAAATAGCACAAACAAAAGCCATAATTTTGGTCTTACAGTACAATTAGAAAATATAAATGACTTTAATAAAGACAAATCATCGTGTTAATGCTTTCTACTCAATTTCATTAACCTATGACAAGAAGGAAGAAGGGCAAGATCTCTAGGATCTCAGCATAGGTGACAAAACAAAGGAAGAACTATTTGACTTAGTAGTTTCTACTCAACTTCATTACCATGTTACAAGAAGTAGGAAGGCAAAGATCACGAGGGTCTCTGCCTAGTTAACTGGACAAAGAAAGAGCTACGTGACTTCTGGCAGAGGGAGCATAAAGAAAGGAATATGGCAGTTTCAGGAATGGAGGAGAAGTAGTTGGGTGGTTCATTCTCTGAATGTTCCCCAGGCTGTGAGGCCCCTGCCAGTCTCACAGCCTGCTCTCCACAGTTGCTTTAGGACACTAAGTTATTAGGTGATTCATTACACCAACATAGATATGTGAAGCAATTCCTATTGAAACTTTCAAACAATTAGAACTCATATTTTAAGAAAATTTTTACATGAAGAAATATTTTATATATTTTTATTATATATATATTTTATATATATTTATATATATAATTATATATATATTTTATATAAAGTGAAATTGTAACCATTTCATTTCAAAGCAATTCATATTTTACAAAGGTAAAAATTTCCTGAAATTGCTGTTACAAAAAGAAAACATGATTTAATAGAAATAAAAAGCCACATTAATGAATGTGATACAAGATGGTCCCCATTCAGGACTGGAGAAGCTCGCCACCTGCAGTTTTCCAGGCCTAAGAAAACAAACATTTTCTCTCCAAACCAAACTCTTTAAATACAAGCAAAAAGGGAGAAAAGCAGTTTTTCCAGGATTTTTTGTAAGCTAAGCCCCTTCTGGAGTGGATCCACTGCCACTTTTTCCCAGAGCTGAAAGAACTGCATTCATTTCCAAATACCTCATTCAGTGGCTACACAACATTGAATGTAAAATAATGGCCAAGTGTATCTCCCAAAACAAGATGAAGCCCTTAAATGAAGAACCCATGTGGGGATTTTGAGCTTGGGTCCCCCTCACCCCTTCAACTCCTCTCATCTGCTCTTCCCAAAATTCTCTTATTTTTCCTTCCTTCCCTATTCATTTCTATCTTAATAGATTCTATTTTATCACTGATCTCTGTAGTCAATGGTTTTATTCTTCAAATCTCTGAGACCAAAGAGTTACTGCAGAAAGAACTTCCAGGAAAAAAAAGTACTGCTAATAAAATGGCAAATGATTTAGCAAATATCAGAAATGCTAAGTGATAGAATCAGGTACTTGCCAAAATAAACTTGCCCTGCCCAAGGAGGGTCAGGTTCACGGCCCGCCCAGGAAGGGTCACACTCATGGTCCCTCCCAGGAAATAGGAATACCACCAATCCTGGTGGCCCTAACCTTTTAAATCCTGTCTGCCATAGCACATGTGTTGATTTCTCACACTTTATTCCACCAAGAGTGCAGGTGGGGTCAGGAGACTCACCCCACCTGCACTCTACGTGGAATAAAAGCCACTTTAATTGCATGAATTGAATCTCCATTTTCCTTTTGTCTTGGGTCTGAGAATGATTTTATCCTTGGGTCCAGAACCTTTCACTAAGCAGATTTTATTTACATGATGTTTAAGTTATATTATAATAAAGGTAATGTTTCCTGTTATTAAGAAATGGTTTACAATTTTCTAAAAAAAAAGTATTAAAAATACATTAAAATACCTCTTTTCTCTTTAGTATAATTATAATTTACTTGGAAAGGTTGGTTGAGATTTTTGTAAGAGTTATCTTGTCTATACCCATGTCATTTTGAAAATGCATAGTGCTTTTCAGAAGTTTTTAAATGTGGTTTCCTGACAAGACCCAATGATTCGCGCCTACAGTCTCAGCTATCCTGCAGTCTGAGGGAAGAGAGTTGCTTGACCCCAGGAGGACACAGCAAGACTCTCTCTCACCAAAAAAAAAAAAAAAAGGAAAGAATAAAGAAAAGAAAAGAAAAGAAAAAGTTCAAAAGATCTTAATAAAAGAAACACTGAATAATTACCATATACATTTCTACATTTTAAAATTTTTAGTTAATATATTTTGAAAGAATTCAAGTTAAAGAATGGACTAAAACAAATATATTTGAATCTTGATACTAAATCTTCAAGTTTTTCAAACTTAAGAATTCTATTATTTCTCCAAGAGGGACCAAGTACTAATGCATCTAACAAACTATTAACTATCTTCAAATTTTTTCTAAAAACAGTTTAACTAATTTGTTCAATTTCCATTCTATTTGTGTCAAAAATAGAACTAATGAAGGGGACCCATCTCATAATTTACAAAAGTCCAGATAAAATAGATTAACTATCTGGAAATGTTTACTATACAAGATGACACAATGATATAATATACAATGAAGTTTATATTTTTATAACTTATTAAGATATTGGTACATTAATAATTTTATTTCAGAATTCCTGCCTTTATCAATGCCTATTATTTTCTAAAATATGAATAGAGCTAGAAAATCTTTTGTAATTTGCAGAAACATATACAAATTTTTTTTTCAGACTTGTAAACACACACGCAGATTGACTGTATTCATAAATTTACTGGTCTCTGGATAAAATCATTTGAGAAAGAAGTAGACATATTCCAAGGACAAAATGTTGAAGTGTGAATTATTATTGTTATTATTTTCCACTAGAAATCTACTCAAACTAATTAGTCATTAAAACAGTTTTGTATGGATGGAGAAAGAAATAGATCCCACCAGGCACTTCTGAAGAAAATGTGGAGATGAATAGGCCATTTGCACTCCCCAAATTTCTGTGATTTTCACTAAACAAAATAACATTACACCTCTAATAATTTAGACACCTTTTCTAAACCAAAAATTATTATTATATATCAACCTTAAAAGAAATTAGAGAAAAGTCTATTGCATGAAAAATTTAAATATATTAATTGTCTACTTAAGGCTCTGTTTTGTGCATTGTTGCAATTCCTTTTAAAAAAAAATCCTAGGGCAGCATCTATGGCTCAAGGAGTAGGGCACCAGCCACATATACCAGGGGTGGTGGGTTCAAGCCCCAGCCCTGGCCAAAAACTGCAAAAACTACAAAAGCAACAACAAAAAAAGAATCCTACTTAGAGATACTTAGAGCATCAACTCACCATAAAGCTGGATTGGATTTGATTATTCTATAAATGTGTTAAGTTTGATGTTAAGGCTCAAAACAACCCACTGACAAGGTTTAATAACAACCCACCTGCAGGGTATTGATCAGCTGCATTCCCATAATAGCACAGGCCACCCTGACACAGACCAGTTCAAAATAGCTGAACCACATCCATCATCATCCCTGTTCATATCTAGGTAGCTACCCAATATTCACAATTTTTTAAAAAGATTAATTTTATATTATCATTAGTGATAATGACACTTTTCCTGTATTATACCTGGGGGCCTTTAGTTTGATTTTCATTTTTTCATAAGTTACTAACACTGTATGTGATGCAAATAAAACAGTCCATATGTACGTGTGCTTTCCTTTTTTTTTTCAACAACTAACCAGCTATTCCTGAAGGCTTATTCCATTGGGCAGTACATATATGGTAAGATGAGAACTGCTTTTTATATCATCATCTATAAATAAGAAACCCATTCTCCATTTACGAAGATACTAACTCAGAGTTTGCGAAAAAAATTATTTTTTTTCTAATCAACATTCTTTACCAAGGGTGGAGAATGACACTAATTAAGTCTCATTCTCTAAATATGTAATCAGAAATAAATATCTCATAAAGAGAAGACTGTATCTTATTTGTGGCTGGATGTCAAAATGTAAAACACACATGGCCAATTGCTCTTGAAACACAAAGTGTATTATTATTCAACAACAGAAATAAAGCATCCTAAATCTGCAAGTTAATTACTAAATATTTCGGTTTCCTGTCAACAATTCTGCCTTCAATAACTAGTCTACTGAATAGCTTGAACTATATGAGGCAAAATCAGAAAATAACTTTACACTTTCCCAATTATCTACTTAAGGGTCTCTGCAGTTCCTTTAAAAAATTGGTTTCTGATCCTCTCTGAGTCATCTTTCTTCGGAGCCCTGATGAGACAGCTTTCTGGAAAAACAGGCCACTCTCTTCTTCAGATCATCTCTATTACTTTTTTAGAAGTGTTTTCCTAACAGCCTCTTCTGTTAAACATGAAAAGAAATACACAGTCCCTCACAAGGAGCTCTCGATTGTATAAGTTTCCTTTAAAAAAGTCTCTTCTTTCTAAGTGAATCATCTGGCTTCCTTATAGGTAGGGGCAGAACAGGAGGAGAGGTAAAGGGGTGAAGGTGTGAAAGTTCAGGTCAGTAATCTCTGAGGAAGTCCTTCAGAAATGAGTTTAGTTCCTCTTGTTGGAAAGTGTAAGCACCTAACAGTCATATTTTCACGTTGGAACACTCTTTAGACCTTTGAAGAGAGGGAGAAATGGCATTTAACATTTTGTTACATTAGTTCTTCAGGATGAATCATAAACTCAAATAGAGGGAGAAAAAGAGAAAAAATGAAGCGGCAACGTTCTCCTTACCCAAAGAATTAGTGGGTGGTGTTATCAGTTCTGGCATCAGTTAAGGGGAAAATAGCTCTTTACCTAAGAAATGGTACATTTTATTACTTATAACTTAATTTACTTTGTTTCCAAAGGTTTACTTTCAAAAGATATTATTCCTGTATTGCTAAGGTGACCAGATTTTAACATTGGTAAAGTGGGACACCATTGACAGGGGGTGTGGCAGGGCAGGGCCTGACAACAATGCAAACTTTGATAAGCAGTTCTGGATAATCACGTCTTAACAATTATTTGTTATTATTACAGTTTAACATTTTATATAAAATTAACAAAAATAATATAAAACTCATATCCTGGCAAAATAGCCACATAGCAGCCAAAAACCGTAAATTCCCTTACTATTCTCCCGCCTTTCATGCATTCTTTCCAAAAATCGGGACTTTTTAAAAACGCCACGGGACTCGGGACAAATTGTTAAAAATCGAGACTGTCCCGCCAAAAGCGGGCCGTCTGGTCATCCTATGTATAGCATAAGCTGTGCTTAAAGCATAGGAGTTAGAATATCTAAACCAGGCATCCTCAAACTACAGCCTGCATGGCACATTCTGCCGCCAAGGACATTTATCTGAACCAGGGGGTGTTTTAGCTGCCCATGCCTGTCCTGCTTAGCAGTCGACTTGTCCCAGCCCTGTAATCCAGCCCTCCAACGGTCGGTCTGAGAGACAGTGACCTGGCCCCCTGTTTAAAAAGTTTGAGCACCCCTGAAACTGTTACACAACCAACTTGTTTACCTAATTCTGGTCTAAAGAAAATCTATTTTTGCAAAAATTTTGAGAAAGATCAGCACTAGATATATAAAATATAAAGGTTGTTAATTTGGGAGGCAAACAGCTTTTCTTTTTCACTTTTGAAATAACTACAGAAAAACAAATAAGCCTTACTGTTGTATTATCAGTTCGTCCATCAGGAGCACAAATTATAAAAATTTGGTTAAAATGTTAAAAGTTTTTAACAATAATAGCCAAATTGAGAGGCAAATCAAGGCCACAATTCCCTGTGTAGATAGGATCAAAGAAAATGACATACCTAGGAATAGAACTAACAAAAAAAATGAAGACTCTCTACATACAGAATCTGAAACCCTAAGGAAAAAAAAAAATAGCAGAAGACATTTACAATTTGAAGAACATAACATGCCCGTGACTTGGAAGAATCAATATTTTTAAAAAGTCTATACTACCCAAAGCAATCTACAAATTTAATACAATCACCATTAAAATACCAACATCATAACTTGAAGCACTAGAAAAAATAGTTCTTTATTTGGTATCAAACCAGAAAAAAAAACAAAAAAACTTTTACCCAAGACAATTCTTAGCAATAAAATCCAAGCCAGAGGCATCACTCTGCTAGACTTTAGGTGATATTACAAGTGATCAAAGTCCACAGTGATCAACATACCACAGTATTGGCACAGAAATAGAGACATAGATATATGGACCAGACAGAAAACCAAGAGATAAAATCAGTCTCTAGTTGACATGGGATCTTTGATAAACCAAACAAAAGCATATACTGGGGAAAAAAAAAAAAACCCTATTCAATAAATGTTGGAAGAACTGGATAATCACATGTAAAAGACTGAAATGGGACCCACATCTTCCACCACTAACAAAAATTGACTCAAGATGGATGAAATATTTAAAAGTAAAACATGAAATGCTGGAAATCCTATAATAAAGTCTGGGAGAAACTCTTAAGAATATTGCCCTAGGGAAATATTTTATAGAGAAGACTTCAGTGGCAATCACAACAACAACAAAAATAAACAAATGGTACTTAATTATAGTGAAAGCTTTTGCACAGCTAAAGACACAATAATTAAAGCAAAGAGACAACCTTCAGAATGGGAAAAGATATTGGCATGTTATGAATCTGGCAAAGGATTAAAGGATTGATAACTAGGTTCTATATACAAATTAATCAACAAAAAATGAATAATCAATACAATTTATCACTCGGCAAGAAACATGAACAGAAATCTTCTCTGAGGAAGACAGACAAATGGCCAACAAAGATGGAAAATGCTCATCATCCTGAATCACCAGAGAAATGCAAATAAAAATCACCCTGAGGTATCACTTAACCCTAGTGAGGGTAGTCCACATCACAAATCCCAGA
>CAUYQV010113144.1:0-19069 GCA_963574575.1 Galagoides demidoff
CACAAGGCATCTATACTCCTGGCCCACTCTAACTCCTGCAACTTAATTTCTAATGTCTGTCCTTTGCAAACATTTCTTATAATCCAACCAAGTGGGGCGGTGCCTGTGGCTCAAAGGAGTAGGGCACCGGCCCCATATGCCAGAGGTGGCGGGTTCAAATCCAGCCCTGGCCAAAAACTGCAAAAAAAAAAAAAAAAAAAAAAACAACATAATCCAACCAAGCTACAGTACTTGCTCTTGTGTGCTGGGAGTAGACAGGGTAATGCTTGGGATGCCCTTTCATTGGTCCATTGATGGCCACATCCTACCTCATGGTTCAGCTCAAATGTCAACTCCCTCCCATGAAATTGTTCTCAGATTTTCTAAATTAGAAAGAATCTCCTTCACCTCTAGCATCCCATAGCCCTTTTTCAGTAGCTCCACATTTGAATGCATGTATATGTATGTGGATTATATGTAAAATACACTGTTATTATGTAATACATATAGAATATTATACAATTTATCATGTATTCTATAATAATTAGCACAGTCTTTGATGTAAGAGTACCCATGCAACTCATTAGTAAAGCAAAAGGAACCTAGGAATGGACTCAAATGTATAATTTAATATAAATGTAGTATATAATAAAAGGGGCATTTAAAATCAACCCCTTTTAGTTAAATAGTTTCAAAGACACAAGGTCATTGCTCATTGAATTTCCTTATGGGAAAGAGAAGGACTGTTCTGGACAGGGTAGAACTATCTATCCATTAGTTATACACAAAGGGTAGAACTAGGGTAGAACTATCCTAGGGTAGAACTCTCTAGGGTTGTAGGCACTTCCAAGAGGGTAGGGTAGAACTATCTATCCATTAGTTATATACAAAGGGTAGAACTAGGGTAGAACTATCTCCCTATTAGTTATGCACAAAGCTTTGAATCATTTTGGAATCAAATTTAGATGAGTTAAAAACCCAAATAGGAAAAAACCCATTATAACACTATTATAAGAAAACATATTCGTAGAGTAGGCAAGCCTTAAATAATGCACAGAAGAAACAAAAGATAAAAAAAAAAAAGAAACAATAAATATGATCATTTAAATTTTTAAAACTATGATTGAAAAACATTAACCCAAATAATAGGTTAAAGAGAAGAAACATACTGGGAGGAAAGGTCGATTATGTTGAATACAAGGAATTCATATCAATAATAAGTTAAGTGCTTCAATGGTTCAATAAATAAAAAATAGCAGAATCGAAAACATGGGCCATTCTAATGACATAAGAAGGTTCATAGGTTCATAGACTAGAAAATACAAATGGCCATTGAGCATAACAAAAGATAAAGCCTCCATACTAATCAGCAAGACACAGAGCCATCCATCACACTCCTCTTTAGCCCAGACAGTTTGCTGTACACAAAGAAAGTTAAGATCACACAATGGTAAGAGGCTGGAGAAGCAGCAACTCATATACTGTGGGCATGAATATATTTGTTTGGCAATTTTTATTTTCAAAAGTAATTCATTAAGATTTGCTGAAATGTAAAATACGTGAACTCTTTGGCCTGGCAATGTCCTTCTAAGAGTGGAACTTTCTGAAGTGTGCCCACAAGTATAAAACAGTGGAAAAACCAGAAATGACCATCGAGGGGAAATGGCTAAATAAATGCTGGTAGATACGTGCTGTGGAAGACGGTGGAGCCGTTGAAAAGGCTGTGATAGAGCTATAAATATTGGCATACAAATTTTTCCTGGTCATTTCCTATACTGAACAAACAAGACATGCCACGGACATGATAGATATGGATTGAACTCTTTCTGGAAGAATGAACACCAGTGGTTAATCTCGGGGGTGGGGGGGCATGAGATTACAGGGAGAAGAAAGCTTTCACTTTTTATTTAGACACTTCTCCTTCATTTTTATTGCTTTATGTCTTGACTTTTAAAAAAGATTAGATCTGAGCATAACCTTTGTAATCTCGTAAATGATAAAATTACTATTTAAAAGTATAATGGTAACAACCACTCAACCACTCTGTTAAACACCTAGGTTCAATGCTTTGTGAAAACTGCCTCAAAGACATCACCTCATACAACCTTTGAGCAGGCTGCTAAGGTATGCATTGCATCATATGCCAGATCAAGAAACTGAGCTTCAGAGAGTTGAAACAACTACTCCCTTGGCAAATAAAGGCCAAAGTGTGGGGCTGGATGAGAACAAGGTCTGCCTCTTGGCAGTGCCGACAACCTTTGCTGCCAGGGGGATGAGAGTGTCCAGTAAGGAGGGTGTCCTGGCAGCTGTGGCTGGGGAGGCAGGTGTACATGAAACGTTCACTGGTGGTAAGAGCCAGGAAGAGACACAGATGCAAACTTTAGAGAGCATCAAAAGGCCAGAAGTGGAGGGGTGCACACCAGCACCCTAGGAGAGGCAGGGCACCGGTGATGGCCATGGGGTGTGGAGGGATGAAGTGAAGTCATTGTAAAGGCACAGGGTTGATGCTCAGAGAATTGCCTGACGGGAGAAAGACTTAATTTGCTCTGGACAGACCTACAGGTATTGGTGAAGAGATGGGCAGAAGTTTCTGGGAGGTTGACGTCAACTCAGTGAAAGAAATACATGTAAACTTATTTTAACATCCCAGAGGACTTTAAGAGGCAAAAATAAAAAGGCTGGACTGACTGGGTGAGGAAGGCAATCTCTGCTACTAGCAAAGTCCTGCCTTGGCTGGATGGAAATCGGAAGCACAGCCTGGCAGGTAAGCCTCCCATCCACAGCCTGTGTAAGTGGAACATGGGATAGACTTTGTCATGAAAACAGAAAGGCCCAGAATGTTGGGACTGTTTTCCCCACCTAGCACCTCCTCCCTCCTTTTGTAGATTTGGGATACTACTCTTCCTCCATTTTATGCAGTCCTAAATCTGTCAAGATGCCTCTACCTCTCCTGAGCCCTAAGAAGCCAATTCCTCATTCTCCCTGGATGTGAACCATAAGCAGAGGACTGAACAAAATGGGTAAGGGTGTTTTTTTTTGTTTTTTTGTTTTTTTTCCATTCAAAAAGATATAGTGCCTCGAGGAGGTTGTCTGGTTGTCTGGCTCCCTTGGAGTCGCCCAGGGGCCTGTCTGCTTGTAGCAGTTAGAGTTACACTCTCTTTCCAGTAAATTCCATTCCAATCTAGGTTGGCCAGGATTGGTTTCTAGAGCTTCTCACCAAAGAATATGAATTACACTAGAGAGGTTACAAGTTCTAGTGTCCAGAGTTGGTCATTGATTCATCTAGTCATTCAGTCTCTTAGATATGTCAGGCTCTGTTCTTGGCATTTGGGATACAGAGCCCAGAGGTCCTAGGCTTGGGAGAAAAACAACCCTAAGAAGCTGAAGGCCCAGTGTGGTCTCTAACCCATCCTAGGGGGGATGGAGAGTGGGAGAAAATACTGCTAGAGGAGCCAACTTTTGAACTGAGTCAAGAAGTCAATCTGCTCTATCTCTGTTCTTTCTCCATCTTACTACCAGTTACAGGTTAGCAAGCGTATTTTCGTTAGCTACACAATGCCATTGAATTTGTGTCCCTAAAACTACTTGTGGGAATAAAAGAGTTAAGTACATTTTTATGGGAAATTTAGGAAGTTGTACATTTAGGAAAATGATTCTTTGGGAGAATGAATCCCAAAAATGTAACCAAAAAATGAACCTCTGGAATCCAGCCCTATTCTGATTTAGTAAGGCAGAAATCACTGTGTAATTGAATGCTTTTTTATTAAAAAGATAATTGAATCATAAAATACAGAGCACACTGCTATAAATTACAGATATGAGCCAAACACAGTCATATGGAGTAGCTTTGTCTCACCAGCGCGGAAAGGGGCGTATTCTCTCCATCTCGGCAAGGTTGCCCACCCTGTGTGCTTCATACTTTGTGTATCTGTGTCTCCATTATGATTTTTAGCTTCTGAAATTCTATGACACAGTGGGGGGATGTTTGTGTGTGCTTGTGTTTATACACACAGTCATTAAAGGCAAGCAGGGTTCTGGCAGAACTTTGGGATGATGATATTACATAATAATGTAATTTACTTGAGCAAATATTTGTTAAGCACTCTCTTCGTGTCACACTTTATTGCTAGAATCAGGGGATACAGAGATGAAAAAGACATCTCCCCCTTTGAGAAACTCTCTAAGGGGGAAGACAGATTCAAAAAGGAGCTAACAATGCAATTGAAACAAACTGGGACTTTGTAGTTATTAGAAGAACTGAAGAAAAAACAATTTCACGGAGTTTGCAGGGAAGGCTTCCCAGAGGAGGTGACTCTGAGAAGGGTTTTAAAGGGTATGGAAGATGATCTAGGCAGGTCACAGGCCCACAGGAATAAATGGCTGAGGGTACTCACCCAGAACTTATGCATAGTTTGGGGAGAGAGGGAGGCAGAAGGCTTTATCTGCACAGGTGAGGGCTTCTCAACACTCTTGGTGGGTCACTATGAAAGTTTTGAGATAGACTGTGTTACGGTCCATTATTTTACCTCCGAGTACCTCCGAGAAACATAGCTGACAGCCGCTTTTCTGATTCACCCATGAAAGTTTCAACTTGTTTGGCTTATCACTGTTGCTGGGAGGGTTCCGTCTGTGCCCATCCACACAGATTTTATGTTTCTTGATTTTTGTGTCTCTCAAAACTTTTGTAATGACCCATACTCTCTACTCCAGGGGTCATCATTGTTATGAATTGCTCCCAGGTTTCATTCTCTTCCTACATAACAATGCATCTTCACTTGCCAATGTCTATAAACTTGACCGGTGGTGTTTACTCTTTTATGTCCTCCAGATACAACACAACATGCGATTTTTCAGGCCTAGTTATGACTTTATATGAACACACTCAGGAGATCACCGAACTTCTGCCTATTTTTGGAAGAACAGCTGTTTGTTAGACCACGGGATCAACAACGTTTGTGAAACCTCATTCCTTCAAGAATCATTGACTCGGAATGTCATATTATGCACAGAGATTTTTATTTTGCTTTATCTAAAAATAATGATGCCACGAGCAAACAAAGGATAACGAGTGCACACTGATGGAGTTGATATTTGACCCACTTGAGGGAGAAAACCTTCTGAGTGGCCCCAGAAAGGAACTCTTTCCAAACAAAAAGATATAGAATTTAAAAAGAACTATACATTTATTCCTTTCATTTCATTCTTATCCATTTCAAGTGGGTCCTGAAGGGCTTTTTACAACATGCTGCAGCCCTTGTAACTAGACTTTCGCCCTCACCTAAGCCCCCCGTTTAGGGTATTGTAGACATTTGAGCACATTTGAACTTTTCTACCCTCTGTGATTTTCATGAGAGCAGAACGTCTGTCTGGTTCACCTCTGCGTCCTCTGCCTCCCCACAGCACTCAGCACTACGATGCTCATGGTAAGTGACAGCAGGATAGATGAATGATTTGGAGACAGATGCCTCCTGGTTCTATTTCTATACAAGAAAATAGTTATTTCACAATATTGTATAATTACAATGTTCTAATTATGTTTCCTGCCCCCCCCCTTTATGCCACTGCTCCAAAATAATGGCTTTTTAACCACAAAGAGGCTCCAATTTGAAAGCGTCTCCCAGGCCCAATATGTCACCCGTCATCATACTACTGTTCCTCTAGCTAAACAGAATTGATGTGTCTTATAATTTAGATTTGAAGATTGGGCCTAATAAATAGCAGGGTGAACAACTTTGAACAAGGCACTCAACCTTTCTGAGTTTTCGTGTTTTTCTTAATTGCTAAATGGGGACTTGTTTGCCGTTGCCCGAGGATTGTTATAAAGATGAAGACAGCAGACATTAATATATTGCCTAGGACATGTTACATATTTATGGCAATAACTAATATCACTATTAAATATTCAACCAGATCTTACACCTCAAGTTTTGGGCAGAGAAGGGTTGGGTCATCTGATGAAAGTTTCATTTTTATAGTAAGCAGTATTGAGGCTCACCCTAGGCAATGGGAATTTAAAAAAAAAAAAAAAAGAATAAAACCCCGTCTCAGTTCTCTTTGTGAGGCCAGCAGTTACACAACCCAACTACTGCAAAATAACGTGGTGAAGCCTTCAGCAGCAGGCTATTTTCAAAGTGCAGAAAACCCACACACAAACACACAATCCTTGCTCTGCCTGAAGAATCAGAACATGCTCAAGAGAAGTATTATTTAGAGAAGTCTTGAAGGGGAGCAAGAATTCTACTTGCTGTGGTAGGCAGAATAACGTTTTCTCCTCTCTCCCCCAAATGCCCATGTCCAGATGCCCAGAACCTGTGACTGTTACCTTATAAGGCAGCGGGGAGGGAGGGGCGCATGATGTCGTAGGTTGATTAAGTTAGGGATCCCAGGTAGGGAGAGTTATCTGGATTTTCCAGGTGAGCCCAATCCTATCATGCAGCCTTAAAAATGGAAACTCTCTCTTTCTCAGCTGCTGTAGAAGGAAGATATGACAACAGAAAAGTGGTGGTGGTGGGGGGGGTGTGATGAGAGGACTCAACGCACCTTGTTGCCTTTAAAGATGGAAGAAGGAGCCATGAGTCCAGGCACACGGGCTGCTGCTGGAGACGGGAACGTAAGAAATGCAGCCCGGCCAAAACCTGGGCCTTAACCCGAGAGACCCATGTTGGCGTTCTGCCATATAGAACTGTAAGTTAACAAGTTGTACTCTTTCCTGCCACTAGGAAAGCAATGGGGGGAAAACTAGTAAATACCATCGCAGAGAATGGTCTGCCAGTAACTACAAACAGTTCCATGGCACTGAAACGTCAATTGTATGCAAGGAGTAAAGACAGGAGGGGAACAGCCAGAGAGAATCAGATCCCTAATAATAGCAGCGGTGACAATGGCCACAGCACTTACTAGGCACTTCATGTGTGCCAGGTAAACATCTAGGTTTTACGTGCATCAACTCAAAACCCTCCTATGAAATAGTGACCATTCTTATCTCCACTTACAGATGGAGAAACCAAGTCATAGAAAAGGCTAATTAACATGCTCAAGCTTAACACGGGTACAACGTGGCCGTGCTGGGAGTCAAACCCTGCAGCCTGGCTCCATCTTTCTCCCTCTAATCTCACCCCCCCGACCCGGATAGGCAGCGTGGAGGCCTTGAGGGAGTGTAAAGAGGAGAGAGACTCGCAGAATAGAGGTTCAGTAGATTTGGAGAATGGAATGGAGAGAAATAGAACTTCCTTCCTTTATGATCTGCTCCCTCTCTGTGTGTCTTGCTTAGTGTTGGGAGACAGCACCATGTATGAGCAGGTGGGCAGTTAGAACAGGCCAAGGAAAAAGGCATTTGGGGAGAATGAAAAAGAGAGCCAAGGAGGTAGTTCTCAAGGATGGATAAGCATGCTGAACATCTACCTGATACAATGTGCTGTTATCTCCCCACTCCCAACACCTCCGTCCTTCCTACTTTCAAACAAGAAGCAAGAGCAGCTTCCTTGGTCTACACTCCATGCCACCAGCAGTCAGTTGGGGTGTGAGTGTGTGTGTGTTTAATTCTTAAAGACCAAAATATTTTCAGATACACACCAGCATTGTCAGATATCTCTAGAAGTAGTATTACTCTGTCTTCTAGTGCTGTGGTCCCTGATCCCTCAGGCCATGAACAGCTTCTAGTCCACGTACTGTTAGGAACAGGGCCGCAGAGCAGGAGGTGAGTGGCGGGTAAGTGAGCGAAGTTTCATCTATTCTTACAGCTGCTTCCCATGGATCACATCGCCGCCACCTGAGCTCCACCTCCTGTCAGATCAGCAGCGGCATTAGATTCTCATAGGCATGTGAACCCTGCTGTAAACCGCACACATGAGGCATCCGGGTCATGCACTCCTTACAAGAATCAAATGTCTGATGATCGTAAGTGGAAATTCAGAGCACTTGAATCATCCCCAAACCATCTCCCCACCTGATCTATGGAAAATTGTCTTTCATCAAACCAGTCCCTGGTGTCAGAAAGTTTGGGTACTACTTTTCAAGTGGACCCCGCTGGATAGCCCAGTGGGAGGCCTGCCATACCACACATGCAGACTGGTTTCGCAGGGCAAAGTTCTATTAAATATTTGTTCCTCACCTTTGTTTGCTTAGGAGTCACTCCATTGAATGCGTGAGTAAACGAACAGATCAATCAATCAATCTCCCTTGGAACTAGATGTTAGGCTAGCTCCAGTGAATTGGGAGCTCCTCTGAACACTATTTGAAACAAAACACACTAAGACAGGTTTCATTGCAGAATAGCTTGGATATACCGGTGTCCAGGATTGGTCCCAGAGCCATGAAAACAGACTTGTCAGGAGTAGAGCTTATCCATGGTTATTTATACTACCTGGGTGATTCTCATGTTCTTTTATAATTGGGAGCTGTTCCTCTAAGCTTGGGAAATCTCCACCTTCACAGAGAAGAAAGACCATGGCCCTGGAGTGAAATGAACAGGTTGGATTCCTGACTCTCTCCCCCAGGAATGTGAGGAAGCTGTTCAATCTAAACTTCAGATTGTCCTCTTTCAATTGTGATTTAGTACTTTTCTTATAGAGTTTTTGGAAAAATTAAACATCTTCAAATATGTGAGGCAACTGGCCCAATCTGACACATACTGGCTGCTCAATACATTGGAATTCCCAGCTCCTTTTCCCACATTCTTTCCCCAGAGATCCACGGAGGACTCCTGCATGGGGAAAGCAAGGTTATCCTTTGACCAGCTCAGTGCCTCCCTCCTGCTGATAAACCTGCACACAAAGACAGTCTTTCACCGGGTCTCCAAATGCTGTTCCCAGCACTGGTTGGCACCTCTCCTTATGCATCTGATGTCCAAGCTCAGACTCGTTGTCACAGAGAACGCTTCTGCTACGAGTTCTGGTGTGTACCAAGTCTTATGAGGTGGCATTTATCAGAACCTCTTACTGGACACCATCTTTCCAACTGGGGACCATTATTTTAATGCCTCTGCTACAAGCGTGAGTTCTGAAGAGCAACTGTCCAGTTGTTCTCACTGCTTCACTCTCTGAGGACATTAGTCTCCAATTTTCCTCCATTTGCCCAGCATGTAAAAACTGCCTGAGGTGCAAATAGGGGCTTGTCTTCCTCAGCATCGCTGTCATCAGGACGGGGCTCATATCCCACTGGGGAAGGAAAAGCAGCACCATTACCCTTCCTGCTACTCAGGAATGCTGCCTGGGACTGGGAGACCCCCAGGATAATTTGCCCATTTTGTGCACCACACTTTACAGTCTACAGGTGCTTTCACAGTCTTAATTTCGTATGGTCCTCTCCAAAAATGCCATTGAGGTGACAGGAAAGGGATTGTTATATCCCCATTTCACCAATGACAACTGAAGTTCAGAGTCAGACTTCAAAACTAAGCTTTTGCTCCCCAAACAAAGCCAAAAATCCCACTATTGTATTTTTCATCTTCTAGGGCTAGGTCCTGAGATTCGTTTACATATAGGCATGTCGCCAGGCTGTTACCGTAAATAACTCAACTCAATTGAGACAGGAACTATACAGCCTAATGGACATATGTCATTATTGCCATTGAAAATGAAAAATCCCACCTGGATGAGGCAGCTGGAAGGTAAATGAAGCAGGACTGTTTACGCCTGTTCTCCCCAAATGTGTGGCCGCTGAGCAGGCTATTCGGAATGGTGTTTGGGGACAAAACTTTCGGAAAATAGAACACATTGTTACTTTTTATTTGGATGGCAGAAGGAAATTCTCCTCTGTAGCAATTCTCCTCCTGGCTATGATTTGGGGGCTAAAACCATTCCCCATTTGGAGCTGCCCAGAGGCTTTCCTAGGATGTATCTCCATTTGGCATAAAAAGGGACCAAGGCTCTGTCCCTTGGCCACAGCTGTTCAGGCCTGAAACCACAGATTCCTTTTCAGTCTTTTCAGTAAAACAAATGAACAGGAATTCCTAGGGCCCTGGAAAGCACTCCACTTTCCCAGCCCCACCTACTGGAGGATTTAGGCTGGATCCCAGGTATTGCATAAGGATTTGGGGGTGGGGACGAGAAAGAGAATCCATCCCTGTGGAGAACCCCAAACTGCTGCCTTATTAGCTGTCTGCTGATGATCAGAAGATCCTTTAGAGACACCATTCAGATCTGACAGCCTCTCAACTTTCCTGTGTCCTGACCTCACAGCCCCCCTAGAAAGCCAGGTCTAAGGGACAGAGGGATTAAGACTCTAACTGCCTCAGAGATCATTCCTCAAGGACAGATCTGCCAGGTGGTTACTGTTAGAGAAGACAGATAACAGACTGTGTGACACGGTTATCACCAGTAACCCCATCTGCTGCAGAAGAACCAGGTCCAGGAGGAGGACTGACGCAGGGCTACTGGGACCGCTACTAATTGCAAAGGCAGCATCAGCCACCCACCTACTCCCACCATAAACATCACAGCGCGCTCTGAGGGAGGCTGGGGTACCCCCATTTCACAAATAGGAAAGTTAAAAAACAACACACACACACTTCTTGCAACATATTTTTAGCTCCCAAAGCCACTGAAGGATGGAGCATTAAATTGACTCCAGTTTATACCCCTCGGCGAAAAGTGCGCAAGCAGATTCAAAATCTTTTATTGCTTCTAGGAATTGTGAAAGACTGCCCGATTTATGGCTGTTGTGCTCCTGAGCCACAGTTAAGGGCATCCCCCAGAGGCTTCTGAATTGCCAAATGCCAATAAGAAACTAGCCAGGAATATTTTTCTTTTCTTTCATTTTAGAAAGAGGCATCAAAATAAAGCCTCTGAGAGATCAAAATCTCTCTCCCTCTCTCTCTCTCTCTCTCTCTCTCTCCTTTTCTTTGTGCTATCAGTTGGTAAAGTATCCACAATACAACTCACTCTTGTTTTCTCTTTTTGAGCCCTAGGGCTCTCCCCTGGTCCTTGTCCACAGAGAAGATGGGGGTGGGTGGGGAGTGAGACGCCTGCTGGATCTGCTTCCTGGGTGCTGTATGGATCAGATAATCAGACAACAACCAAACAGCTATGAATACAGCCCAGACACCACAGCACTCTACAGGTGCCCGTTACTAGCAGAGGGCATGCTTTCTTTATGCAAAAACTCAGGTGTCTTCCCTGAGCTCCCCAGCCTGGGTAAAACTATTCTAGAATGAGGCGGTGCCTGTGACTCAGTGAGTAGGGTGCCGGCCTCGTATACGGAGGGTGTGCAGGTTCAAAGCTGGCCCCAGCCAAAACCGCAACAACAACAAAAAAAAATAGCTGGGCATCATGGTGCGCACTTATACTTCCAGCTTCTAGGGACACTGAGGCAGAAGAATCGCCTAAGCCCAAAAGCTGGAGGTTGCTGTGAACTGTGATACCACAGCCCTCTACTGAGGGCAACAAAGTGAGACTCTGTCTCAAAAAACTATTCTAGAATACTCTATGTGGCTC
Organism: Galagoides demidoff; assembly: GCA_963574575.1. Lineage (NCBI taxonomy): Eukaryota > Metazoa > Chordata > Mammalia > Primates > Galagidae > Galagoides > Galagoides demidoff. Next base: position 11,412 of record CAUYQV010113144.1, read on the forward strand.
CACCAGAGCACTGTTCCCCTACTTGAGGGAAAATGAACTAACATGATGACCCTTGAAAGCACAGTGCCAGGACAGGGCCAGCAGTGTAAAACACATAATAGAGATGGGCTCAAGGGATGCACATATGAAATATGAAGAAAAGGAGGGCTCTTCTCTTTCCTGGTACAGAGGTCAAGTGGGGCAGACCAGGCTAGGTACAAGGGCTCATGCCTGTCATCCCAGCACTCCGGGAGGCCAAGGTGGGTAGATCGCCTGAGCTCACAATTCAGAACCAGCCTGAGCAAGAGCGAGACCCCATGGCTACTAAAAATAGAAAAACTAGCTGGAGATCATGGCGGGTACCTGTAGTCCCAGCTACTCTGGAGGTTGAGGCAAGAGAATCACCTAAGCCCAAGAGCTGGAGGTTGCTGTGAGCTGTGACGCCAAGGCACTCTACCCTCGGGTAACAGAGTGAGACTCTGTCTCAAAAAACAAGAACAAAAACAAGTGGGGAGCGTGTGCTTCAGCCTAGAAGGATGTCCTCATCAGATCGGTCAAGGGACATCACACAGTCCTTCCTGGAGAAGGCACTAGGGCTCTCGGCCCTGCACGTTCCCATCTGCACACCGCACTGAGGAAGAACACCCTTTAGGGTTATCCATTTCTGCTTTCCTCACTCAGCGGACTCTGAAACTCGACAGATGAGCAGGTCTAAGTAAGGCTTCCGTGATGAAGGACAACCTCGGTTGTGACTTAGGATAGGAGTGTGCCAGGGGAAGCTCCTATTAGGGAGATGGGGCAGGAGAAAGAGAATTATTAAAATTTCAGTAGTTTTGGTAGCTGGTTGATGTTACATTGATATCTTGAAAACTGGCCATGGTGGACAGTATTTGCACCAGGGCCATCAGTAAATGCTAGAACCAAGATCTTTTTGTTTTTTCTCCAGAGACTGGTTGTTAAATATTTACCAACATTTACCACTGACTTAAGATCACATTCATGTATGGAACCTACAATTTTGCTGTGCTTTCTAGATTATATTCTCATTTCCCCTCCTCCCAAGGTGCTTTTGAATTCTCCCCGGCTATCCCTATCCGCCTTTGTGCTTCTAGAGAAAATGTTCACATAGGTCAAAGAAATACAAATAAATAGACCATTTATTTGTACAAAACCATCACATTGTTTCGAATGATATCATACATATTTCTTTATTTTGCTCTGTACCGCAACACTGAGAAAGACAGAGTTAGCTCTCTTATTTATAACCTGCAGATGGGAAAACTGCGCTTCAGGGTTGCGCCGTGGGAATGATTCGGGCAGGCAAACAGGGGGACCCGGGGAATCTTTCCCACCACCTTGTGCCTCTGAAAAGTCTCCAGCCACCATTATGGGGCAGACAGCGGCCAGCCGGGGAGAACCAAACGGCAGCGAGTGCACACACAGCTTTTATGTGGTTTGAGGCTACATTCTGCGATTCTTTATGTAGAAGCAAATTGTCCTTTTAATTATTGTGTGGGTTGTACTGAAATAGACGCACATTCCTTGAGCCACTGGCAGCAGCCAGAGCGGCCCAGGTGTTCAGCCTGAGGATCTGCCAAGTTCCAAACTCAGTGCTTATAATTGGGAATGGTATCTGCTTCAATGCAGAAAGTTTTGTTTTTCTTAAACTGAAGGCTTTGGAATATTGTACATGGGAAACACAATGAAATTGTCAAGGCATTCACAGCATATTCCATCATGGGAAAGAGCGGGAGACGAGGTCCCAGCGGGTGAGGGGCAGTGGGTGTTCAATGAGACGGGAGAGGACCTGGTTCTGCTCCCTTTATCTGCCTCAAATACCAGACCCTTGTCACTATTGTCAAATGCTAAACTCATTTGGTCAAAGACGGGAACTGCTGTCTTTTGAAAATCTGTTCCTATGGTCTCAGGTAAGTTTGTTGCAGGAAAGCACGTCTGTTTATACAAAATTGGAGTTTTCAGACAACCGTAGCAGAGAGAGCCAGGCCCCTATCATGCATCCTCTCTGTTCTTCTGCCTCGGGACTGGGGGACAGCATTGTTCCTGGGCTCTGTAAGGGACTCTCTGCAGCCCGATCCATCCTCATCATTCCCACTTGCTTGTGGAGCTCAGGTCATCACGAACACCCACTCCTTTGGGGCTCCCTAAATATTTTCCCTTAAACAAAGCCCAATGGCCATCTTCCCTTTTATCCTGCCAGAAACTAGGCTCTCTGGTACCCTCCTTGCCCCAGCATCTTCCTGAGACAACTTGGAGAGGAGCTGTAAACTCATGCTACTTAACAAATGACCAACACGATAAGCCTTTCTACTGCCCTGTTGGCAGTGTGGACAGATTCACAGAACTCTCATGGCGGGGGTAGGGGAGAGGGGTGTTACTGACTGTATGGGCACCCCTTCCTTCTCTTGTTACATCACTCAGATTAATCTTTAGAACCTTCCACTCCTCCATTTGATGCTGTCTTTGTGGGATTGTGAGTCAATCTTGGTGGGATTTTTAATGAAAAACTTCTCCCCTCTTGGGTCAAGGGGAGACACCTGACTCTTGCAAACCCCTCAGACTCTGTCTGAGGAATTCTGAGCAGAGTTTCTCAAGGTGGACATACCTGGGCTGAGATGTGGCAACCTGTCGGAGGTTCCTGCAACCTCCACCTCAGGGCTGCCCTAAGATCTTCTCTTATCTCTCACTATCTTTCCTGAGAACTACTTACCTTCCAACAAATTCTTTCTTTGTTTTTCTCAGGTTAGCCAGTAAATCCATGGCTCACAGTCAAAACAGCTCTGAGGGACAAAGTCTCAAATAAGCTAAAATCTTACGTGCTGAGGCCAGGGTGCTAGTCACAGCCCACTGGCACCTCTGGGCAGGTCTGAACCCAGCTCAAATGCAACGATAAACCACAGAGGGTGGTCTGTGGAGTTGAAAATGAACCTGAAAACAGTTCAAAACCTTGGGTTGTAAATGACAGCGAATGGGCACAAACTGGGAACTTGTGTGAGCCTCTTCCCTATTTGGTTTGTTTGTTTGTTTGTTTGAGACAGAGTCTCACGCAGTTGCCCTGGGTAGAATGCTGTGGCATCACAGCTCATAGCAACTTCAAATTCTTGGGCTCAAGCTATTCTCCTGTGTCAGCCTCCCAAGTAGGTGGAATTACAGGCGCCACCACAAGGCCCAGCTATTTTTTCAACTTCTTATTAGAGACTCGATTTCAGTCTTGCTCAGGCTGGTCTCTAACTCCTTAGCTCAAGAGCTTCACCTGCCTTGGCCTCCCAGAGTGCTAGGATTACAGGCGTGAGCCACTGTGCCTGGCCTATCTTCCCTATTTGTTTCTGGGTTCACTCGTCTATAATATGAGGGAGCTGATCCCAATGACCAGATCCTTGAACTTGATGATTTCATCCCACCAGTGTTTTCATTTATTTTGTGGCCACAAACTGAGCCCCTTCCCTGTGCTATACTAGAAACTGGCCCCCAAACAATGCAGGTAGAGTGCGGCCTCCAACCTTGGGTGACCTGGTTAAATTTGTGTCTGAGGAAAACAGTCCAGGCACACAGATTATTGGGCATGAAATAATGAGGGCCTCCTCGGCCATGGCCACGGAGGCAGGAGGGGCTTTGCTGACTGACAGAGCAACCAGGAGGAGGAAGCCCAAGTGACCCAGTTTCCTGACTGGGGAGACAGTATGTCTTTGAGATATTAAGAGGCTGTAACTTTTTTTCCCCTGTGTTGTAGTGGGTGGCTTCAAGGGAACTGGGCCACTACAGCTCAGAAGTCAGTCCCTTTATATTTTGTTTCTCAAGAAAGTTGCACTTTTCCTGGCCTCCCAAGAAGAACAGCCCCTCTGCGCCAGAGAACCCGGAGACCACACAGCAGACACCCCCACACCTGCTTCTCTCACAGGCCTGCTGCTTCCCCAGACTGAGAGAGAAAGATGCACACAGCAGGGAACTGCTTAGCAACTGCACGTAGGAAATCGGGATTCCAAACTATTCCTGTGGGTTTTTTCCCTCCTCGCTTTGTTCTCCTGCTTTGTTTTCGGTCGTTTATGATTCAGTCATTGTTCCATCACACAGCACACTAACCGGTTCTGCAGGCCCTGGATCTAAGCTGCACTGGGGCCCAGGCTGCAGGGGCTCCTGAGGGCTGCAGGCAAAGGTCCCACATGACTTCTGTGGCGCTGGCCAGGGTAAGCCACAGGGGATCTGGGTGGGTAGCCCCAGGGGAGCCTGTTCTTAGATCCCTCTGGGTCTCTCTGGGCTCGGACCTCCCTGTCTCTATCTCTCCCCACACTTAGGCACTCCTGCCAACTCCCAACATTTTCTCTCTCTAGGCAGATGGGTCTCTAGCCCATAAACATCTGTCTCCCTAAATGTGCATCTCCAGCTCTGCGTCTGTCTCTAAGTCCCCCTTCCTCTCTGTGTCTCTATCTCGCTTCTCCTCTGTCTCCATCTCTTCCTTTCTGTTCTCTGTCTCTCCCTGCTTCTCTCTGTGCCTGTCTCTCTCTCTCCCTGTGTCTCTGTGTTTGTTTCTGTCTCTGTAAGTTTCCATCTCTCCCTCTGTCTCTTTGCGTCTCTCAGGTCTCCATTTCTCCATCTTTCTCTTTTCTCTGTGGTGCTCTATTCTTTCTCTGGGCCTCTCTTCTCTTCCTCTCTCTCCCTTTCCCCTCCCCTCACCCTCTCTGAATTTCTTTCTGAGGCTCAGCAGTTTGGCCCACGTCCTAAATGAAATGGGCTCGGCTTCTGGGATAGCTCACATTGCACATGGAGGGTTAATTTTTTCCCTCATCATCAACTTTTCTTCCACTTCAGGATCCCTGGATCTGGCCAAAAGTGCTTCCTAGGCAAGGGCCCACGTGCTGCAGCAGAAGCCGCTCAGCCAGGCTGCACCCCAGGGAGTGCCCGGGAAGGTGGGGCTGACAACTGCAACGTGCAACGTGCCGGGATTTCTCTGGCGGCTCTCCAGCTAGTCAGAGCCAATTAATATGAAATCAATAGGCCAAATCGACGTTTTCAGAAGTTAACTCAAAAAAAATCCCTGAAGATTAACCAGCCTGTGGCCTTTGCTATGAAATTGTTACCACACCACTTTCTTTTCTTTTGAAAGTCCAGATGGGCAGATAAATCCAAAGTGGATCAACCACATCTGCCATTCCTCCACGCAAATTACACCCCCACCACTCCCCTCCCTCCTCTCCGGCATGCAAAGCGCCTGGAGCCTGAGCTGAATTGATATTTTATGCCACACGTAGGCTTTAAATTCTCCATTGTATTAAGGGGAACCACATCATGGCCCCTCTGAGACTAAGAGCTGGCGGATTCCTGAATCTGTCTTTTCCAAAGGTGAGAACTGCATTAGCGGAGCGGGCTGCTTTCTTCCAGGAACAAAATGAGCCAAGAGGAGAACCCAGCCTCACTGCTTCCTTCTCCAGCATCCCAAACCAGTCCTCAAATCAAAAAAGGCCAGATGGCTGTTCTCCATTTATAACCCCCCTTTTTGCTACATTTGCTTGGTAATATAGTATCATGCCCACTTTAGAGGTGAGATTATTAATACGGTCTTTTTTGGAGAAAGGAGTGGAGAAAAAGGAAAAGAGAAAGGAAGGAGGGTTTCTTGGGATCAGTACCTCTTACGCAGAGTGGCTCGTGCTGCGGGGCTCAGGGCAGCCTCCGGAGTGTTGAGCCAAGTCTCAGAAGTGAAGGTTGCCACCCCAGGATTTCTGTCTAAAGGTCCTTGAAATAAGAAGGACTTGGGCAGATAACAGAAATCGAAAATTGGGGGAAGAATCAAATTAAGAGATTATCAAAACATGAAGTTAGAAAACACTTAAGAAAATCATGTCCCTGCTCCTTTGAAGTGCTCCCCCGGTGGTTGGAATGCACAGGTGTATTCAAAGGCTAATGACACCTAGACAGAGCCTGGAGCCAAGGAGGAAACTTTTCAAGCCCAAATCCCCTGATTCCAAAACTTGTATTTATTAGGTAAAAGAGTAGGTGTTTCCCAAAGTTTCTCTATGAAGAAAACAGCGAGGTGAATGTACTTTCTTTATGGCTAGGGGCACCCACGGGAAGCTTACTTTCTTTTTAAGATTTGTAAGAAAAGTACAGGGAACGTTCTGCTTTGTGTGGGCTGGGACTCGCGGAACAAAAACTGAGGTTTTACATGAAAAACTGAAATTGTAGAATTCCAAAGCTGGAAGATATTTAGAGACCAGCTAGTCCATCCTCTTGATTTGACAGATTAGGAAACAAACACCAAGAGATAGAATGTTGTATACAAGGTGGCACAGTCAGAGTGGCGAGTGGTGACTCATACTCCACAATCCCAGTGCCCCAAGCTTGTCATGCAATTGTGACATTTCTTCATGTCATTCTCAGAAATGACAAAATCAGAACAGTGTTGTCTGCATAGATTAGAAGTCCTGGGGCTTGCGTGGTTGTTTGGAAGTTTGAACGAGGCTAGACTTACAGAATAGCATTTTGAGTTTTGAAAGCCTGTGTCAGCACGACAAGTGGCACCCAGACTCTCTTGACTCTGTAGCCTTCTAGGGTTTTGTCTCTGAGTGATGCTCTGCTCCCAGCTAGAGTGTGGCTGGGGTGTGTCCCACCTTGCTGGACTCCACACTGGAGATACCCCAAATGTCAGCAGCCTCCCTGGCCCAGCAGACCTGAGCAGACCTATGCTCACCCTGCCTGGCCTGCTTCCAAAGCCTGCTGCCGGGTATTTGTCTTGATGTTGGCATGGACTGGGTAGTTCCTGTCATTATCCCTGCCACATGTTCAAGGCCACATGCTGGAGATGTCCTGCTGACATTTGGAATCAACAGCTTCTGCTGTGTGCCAGGTAGAACCTCAAACTTCTGAGAGTTAGACCATTGTCTGGTCTAGCTGCCATATCTTCCTTCCCCTCTAAACCACCCCATGTGCACAAATGCACCTACCTATGTGCATAGTTCATAGGTTGGTAAGTTGAATCCCGCAAAAGAGAACTAGCTTGCCTAAAGCACATAGACAGACCTTCGGCTCAAGGTTAAGAATTCACCATAATAAGTTACCTCTCCATTTTCAACTCTAATGAAGAGGACCCCTTTGGGTTATTGTATTCAACCTGTACTTTACAGAAGTGCATTCTTAGTGCTAGTCCCAATGCCAGGTGATATCAGCAGAAGAGCAGCAAGGCCTGGTCTGGATCATTTCTTTTTTTTTTTTTTTGAGACAGAGCCTCAAGCTATCCTCCTGGGTAGAGTGCCATGGCATCACAGCTCATAGCAACCTCCAACTCCTGGGCTCAAACGAGTCTCCTGCCTCCGCCTCCCAAGTAGCTGGGACCACAGGGGCCCGCCACAATGCCCGGCCATTTTTTTGGTTGCAGCCATCATTGTTGTTTGGCGGGCCCAGGCTGGGGATTCGAATCCGCCACCTTAGGTGTACGTGGCTGGTGCCTTAGCCCATTGAGCCACAGGTGCCGAGCCTGGATCATTTCTTATAACTAAAAAGTAATTGGATATAAAAATGTTAAAAGTTCAAGGCCAATATTCATTAAATGTGCCCTCAGACCAAGCCCTATTTTAAGCACTTGTTATGTACTAACTAATTTAATCCTCACACCACTCCATGAGGCATTATGGGGTACTATATCACAATAGTATAGTGCTAGCTCTACTATC
>CAUYQV010113146.1:0-15857 GCA_963574575.1 Galagoides demidoff
GCCTGTGGTCCCAGCTACTTGGGAGGCTGAGGCAGGAGACTCGCTTGAGCCCAGGAGTTGGAGGTTGCTATGAGCTGTGATGCCATGGCACTCTACCCAGGGGGACAGCTTGAGGCTCCGTCTCAAAAAAAAAAAAAAAAACATCCATTCAGGATCTGAAGAATGACTTATTGAATGACATTAATAAATAGAACCTTTTCATCTCAGTCTTAGATGAGGAAGGGAATGGTAGATAACATGACCAAATATTAATTAGAAAGTACTGCATGTCACATGAGCTGTAATCAAATGTCTACATTTGTAACATCTAACTTTGACTTAATGAGGTTGCATAACTATATGAGCTGCTCTGAACAGCAAAAAGGCACATGTCACAGGGAGAAGAACTGTGGATCTAGAATGAAAAGGCCTGGATTTGAGTCCTAGTTCTGTTTCCAGTCTGGTTTGTGAGCTTGGACAAGTACATGCTGCCATGAATCACAATTTCCACCCTTTGTAAATGTGATCTGGATGATATTGATGTCTCGCAGAACTACTGTATGGAACATGTGAAATACTGTCTTGGAAATACTTCACAAATCACATGGATTGAACAAATGAAATATTTTATACTTAACAGATAGCAAAAGATAATGAGAAAAGCACAGGTTCTGGCATCAGACAGATAGGTTTGGACACATTTTCAACACTCTCTATGTGACCTTAACAAATCTCTTACTCTGTACATGAGTTTCTGCCTTCATTGACATGAAATTAATGTACTAATAGGGTTCTGCTAAAGATCACATGTAATAATATATAGAAAATGCCTAACGCAGGTCTTGACCCACAGTAAATGCTAAATAAATGTCTGTTTTCTCCCCAGTCTTCCTAAAATACCATCGGCATTTTTAGCTTCAACATATTGTGGATAATGTAATCCTGATGTATCTGTTGTATTGCACAGCACTGTACAGTGTTATCAATTGCAAATAATTGGTTGTCTTTATTAGAAAATAGTTGATACATAAAAACAAATGTCTCCGACAAAGTAGGAACACCAAGGAAAAATTCCCAAACTTTTGTTTTTAATTAAAATGAAGCCTGTTAGCATGGCTATTATCTTAAAAAATAGAAATTGAGAAGTGTTGGCAAGGATGTGGAGAAATTGGAACGCTTGTGTATTGTTAGTGGAAATGTTAAATGGTGCCACTGCAGTGGAAAACAGCATGGCAGTTCCTCAGGAAATTAAAAATAGAATTACCATATTATAGAGGAATTCTACTTTGGGGTATACACCCAAAAGAATTGAAAGCAAGGTTCTGAAAATAAATTTGTACACCCACATTCATAGTAATATTATTCACAATAGCCAAGAGGTAGAACCAACACAAGTGTCCATCAGCAGATAAGTGGATAAGCAAAATGGGTACATATAAATGACTATCATTCAGCCTTAAAAGGGAAGAAAATTCTTTCTAGCACTCTGGGAGGCTGAGGCAAGTGGATTAGGAGTTTGAGACCACTCTGAGCAAGAGAAAGAACCTGTCTCTATGTCTCTACTCAAAATAGAAAACTGAGCTGGGAACTGTGGTGGGTGCCTGTAGTCACAGCTATTCTAGATGCTGAGGCAGGAGGATCTCTTGAACCCAGAAGTTTGAGGTTGCTGTGAGCTAGGCTGATGCCATGGCACTCTACCAGGGCAACAGAGTGAGACTCTGTCTCAAAAAAAAACAAAAAAAAAGGAAGAAAATTCTGACACATGATACAATGTCACAGATGACCCTCGAGGACATTACCCTAAGTAAGCCAGTCACAAAAATGCAAATATTGTATGATTCCACTTATGTGAGGTACCTAGAATAGTCAAATTCATAAAGACGGTTTTCATAGAATAGTGGTTGCCAGTAACTGGGGGAAAAGGGAGTTCATGTTTAATGTATACAGAGTATTACTTTTGTAAAATGAAAAGATTTCTGGAGGTGAATGTGGTCATGGTTCCAAAAATGTGAATGTCCTTAATACCACTAAACTGTACACTTAAAAACGGTTAAGATGGTAATTTTATAGTATGTGCATTCTGCCACAATTTAAAAGAACAATGTGGGGCGGCACCTGTGGCTCAAAAGGGTAGGGCGCTGTACCAAAGGTGGAGGGTTTAAACCCAGCCCCAGCCAAAAAAAATGCAAAAAAAAAGGAACAATGTGAACAATAAACTCCCTTTTGTGACTTCTATTCCCAGTTTCTAAAGTTTCAGTTGCTATACATAAAAGATTAAGTATGTTTTCCCAAAGTTAGTCTTCAGGGGGGGAAAAGTAGTCTTAAATTTGAGTCCTTGCAAGGTCTTTGCTGTTTCTCCTATTTCATAGTATTCTCTGCATGTCTTCACAGTGAACAGCATAGTACTGACACACAATCAGTATTAACTTGTAATATTCATAGGGTGCTATGGAGATCACCTACCAGATCAGTTCAGTGAGGAAATCCAACAGAAATTTATTTCAGATATTTGAGGGTGAAACCTCACAATTATAAGTTTTGAATTCCATGCAAACAAGACTTTTAAAGTCACTTTCATAAGCAATAAAAGTCATGATCACACTGTGGCGACCATATGGTATATTCCTATAAGAAAAGTGAGACAAGGGGGTTTGGGAGCTTTCAATAAAATTTGCTGTGACAGTCTTCCTAAATAGATTTAAAAGTGGTTTATCTTAATCCACTTAGGCAGAAGTGAACATAATATAGCCTAGAAAACGGGGAGAGACGTTTCCAAGAAGTAGCTCCAGTAAGGATGAAGAAACTGAGATAAAAACTACATGGGAAGAATTTTTAATAAAATGGTTTGATAAAATACCAGAGAGGGGGAAAAAAGCAGTATGTCTAATTTAGTATATAATTATACCTAATGAAAGATTTTTAAATGCTTATGTATAACTAAACAAATTAAATATTATAAATAACATTTGTCTATTTCACCCATATCCCCCAAACCTTAAAAATTCTAACAGGGGGAAAAAACACTTTTTAGGATGTTCTCCTAAGGAAATGGGAATTGTCCCATATAGGGGCACATATTTTAAATTGTTCGAAGAACAAAATTTGGGCTTAATGTGTTTTTCATTAAATATTAGCTATATCATGCTTAAAAATTGGCCTTTCATTTATTCACAGTTGTTATTTAAAGTTATAAGTAATTACCATGACTTAATGGAAAGAGTAATACCACCAAAAGCTTTTCAATCGCCTGGCTGATTTAAATTATAAGAAACAGGAAAAATGAAATTATTTTATAATAAATGCATATATAAAATGAGGAAACATACAAAATACTTAGCCCTATGTCTGGCATGTACATATATAAAGCTCTCAACAAATGTTAGAAGGTTTTGTTGCAAATTAAATAAATATTTTTTGTAATCTTAGATAATCCCACTTGGATCTCTAACTAAGGCTTTGATGTATAACCAATGTATAAGTTATTCTTTGAAACACTCAGATAAATTTTTTAAATATACAGAATTATTGAGTCTGGCAGGTTATATTTTCCAAAGCTGGACAACACTATCTCTCATTCAACATGCACTCGACCTTGCCTTGCCGTTACCCAGAGAAGGAGTTTAATTTCCTTCCCCTTGATTCTGGTCTGGACTTGGTGACTGGCTTGCAATCAACAGAATGAGACAGCCATGCTACTAGCTGACTTCTGAGGCTTGGCCAGAAGCCTTGCAGGTTCACCTTGGTTTCTGGGAACACTCACTGTGGGTCAGACCTTCCCTGTTGGAGTGCTCATTCTCAGGTCCAGCTCCACCTATCCTCATCATTCCAACCCAAGCACACGATGTGGGACAGAATTGGCCAACTTAGCAGTGGAGAAAGACTAGAGCCCAGGACCATCTAGTTAACCCAGCTGAGACTTCAGAAAAGAATTGCCCCGCTCGTTTTTGGTTTCCCTAGCCATGGTCTGTGAACATAACAAAATTATTATTTTACATCACTAGGTTGTGGGGGACTTGGGGAAGGAGTGGTTAGTTTTAGATAACTAGAACAATGAGTTAATTCTTTGTCCTTTTTACATTTTCAATATGGACTTACAAATGTACAGGCCCCATTCTGAAACCAACCCAACTACACAGAGATGACTCTGCTAAGGAGCAGACCAATTTGACCTGCTCTTCAGGGAAATAACATGAAGAGCCATTCACAGGACAACACATTGTGAAGTCACCTTCTCTTGTGGGAAACACATTAAAAAGAAACTGGGACGACTATAGCGCTCTGTCAAATGCAGTGACCACAAGCCACAGAGGCTGTGGAACACTTAAAATGGTCCAAAGTGATATGTGCTGTGAGTGTAAAGTGACATTTAGAAGATGGGGTATTTTTAAAAGTAAGGTGTCTCACTAATTCTTGTATTAGTTACAAATGAAATAATGGTATTTTAGATACATTGGGTTAAGTAAAACATGTTATTAAAGTTAACTCACTTGAATTAAGGTAGCTACTGTAAAATTTAAAATTATAAAGCCACTTGCATTATATTAACAGCTCTGAACCAGGGAAATCTTTATAAAATATCTTGGTTTAAATGCCATGAAAGCTATGTTAACCAGTTTGATGAAAATATTTTAAATTGTATATAAAATTGTATAGCACATTGTTCCCCATGATTGCATTAATGTACACAGTGACGATTTAATAAAAAAAAAAAAGAAAAGAAAAACAAAATTTGTGGTTTCCTATTTAAATTAATTAGTCTCAGGATAATTCTCATATTATGCCATCATAATAGGTGGTAAAAAGTCTTCCACAGACTATTACTGTATGGATTGTTTTTAAATAACTAAATCTAATTAAATAAATATTAAATCATTAAAAAAGTCTTTGTTTTATGAAGACAAGGCAGTAGAGAAAAGGGACAAAACCATTTCTCACCCTAGACTGACAAAGTTTTGCTTATCCTATTTGTCTGAAACTAGAGCCAATGACCGTAATGGGTTGGATGGATCTTAACTCATTCTCCTCACTTTGGCTGGGTTCATTGACCCATCTGCCCAGCAGAAAAGATAAAATAACACTTGAAGGTCATTAAAAAACATCATAAAAACAGGAAGAAATATTTTTATTATTTCTAAACAAAATAGGGAAAATTCATTATTCGCATTCCTGAAGTTGAGCAATTCTCCTATAAACATAATCAAAGAAATGGGTTGCCTTGCGTGGATCTCAACAGTTGCATTTTTCTCTAATTTCTGCTTATTATCCAAGTTCAGAGCAAAGAGAACTCAGATACCAGTGCTTCAGAAAGTGCTGTCAAAGGCCCTTCATGTCCCTAATATCTTTTCAGAAGAGCCATTATTTTCCTAATTACACTGAAATGTTATTTTCTTCTTTTCCTCTTCTTCTCTCTCAAGTCTGTGGTAGAGTTTGTAAGAGGCCACACTGCAAGTGACATCACAACAGACTGAAAACAGAGGCAGATATGCAAGTCCAGCTGTTTTCTAATAAACTACATAGGTAAAACAATACCTCTGAGTTGTCCTGTAGATGGCTTTTCACAGAAAAAGATAGTTTTGGAAAACAGTTTGTTTGTTTTTTCTTTTGGAAAACTTAGTTATTTTTCACAAAGGATCATGTCATGTATGTTAACTCTAGTGGGTTTTTAAATTTTGAAAAAAGATAATAAATAAACAATTTTTTAAATTTTCACTTTAAATTTCTATTGCAGAAAATAGCAATAGATTGAAGTCACATAAAGACTCTTTGAGGGCCTCAAAAATTGTTAAGAGGGTAAAAGTTGAGAAATGGGGAAAATGGAGAGATGATATTCCGGGGCTCCGATGTCCGTTCATGGTGACTATAGTTAATAATACTTCACTATATACTCGAAACTTGATAAGAGAGTAGATCTTAAATGTTCTCATCTCCTCCAGAAAAGGTAACTATGTGCATTGATGGACACATTAGCCGACTTGGTTGAGTATCATTCCACAGGAAGAACACTTATCAACTCATCACATTGTACACTTTAAATTATACAACGTTATCTGTCATTTACAGTGCAATAAAGCTGAGAGGGGAAAGAGTATAAAGGTATTCTGAAGCCAAAAAGTTTGAGAACCAGTGGTATATACACCAATCAACCTTGAAAGTAGTTTTCCATAATTTAAAATTAACTGAAAACCATGGAGTTTTATATCTTTCTGTTGTTTATATTATGTAAAAAATATGGTCCTACTGCATCGCAGTCCCCTCCCTCATGATGCTCTCTATAGCACATGCTTTCTCCCCTAATAGTCACATGGTAGATAACTTCTGCTTGCCCATCATATTCCCAGTGGTTTGGCCAGGGTTATGTGCTAACCATTGGTGATTAACTATAATGGCATCACCTTCTCAGCCACCCAGGAAGGTATCTGAGTGACTTATAATAAGAATGGTCTTAGATTCTCTTCAATGTATTTTGTTAAATCACTTACAAATATGGGTAGCTTAGTAACAACAACAAATTACCTGAAGTTTATCTCATAATTCACAATTACTCATATGTGGGTGCACATTAGACACAAAGCACTCACAAAGCAGTTCAGTTGGTTCAAATTCACTGATTAAAAAATGGAACAGCCATACTTCATCATTAAACACCAACTACAAACTATATCTTGAAGTGTATTTGTCCAACATTTGTTATAATAAATAGATATTTAAACCCACTGTAAGTGGCATAGCTGAGAAAAGTTTTCAGGACCTCAGTGTAATTAAGTATTGCTATCATTTGACCCATCTTACCATATCCTTTCCAAGAAAAAAGATTCAGTACTTACATGTCCACCTTCTTCACCAGGGTGACCAGGTAATCCATCAAAACCCAGCTCTCCCTGAGAAGATAAGAAATCAAAATAAATAACTTGAACTCTAAATTCTTCATTTCTCAAATCTATGAAAAAATTAAAATTATTACTAATAGATATCCTTTTCTCACTGAGTTGACATTTTATTGAGAATGTACTATTAGGCACAACACTCAAAGATAGATAGAAACAAATATTCTTGGCCTATGTTACAGTGAAAATGGGATTACCAGTTTCTTAATGTCAGTACATTGAACTGACTATTCAGTTCAATGAATAGTACATTATTTTCATAATGTACTATTTCACTATAATGTACAATAGTACATTATTTCTAAAAAAATGCCTTTTTAAGCCATTCTACTATAAAAATCCAAACCAGGCCTAATTTCTAGTTAAAAGCTTAAGGAAACTATTACTCTTAAAGAGTGTTTGGACCTTGTTTTATGAAACATTTGTAAGCAAAGGTCTTTCTGCCCATATTACTGATGAATGTTTGCTTATTTCTGTATGACTCAGTTATCCAGTTTCTTCTTTTTTCAACTTCTTCTGACATATCTAAACACACAAACTATTTCCTCCCAAGAAAGTTTGGGCTTGCCATTTTATAACCAGATGTTTTTATTTAGTCTAAAAACTGGTCAATGTGATCTGGAAAGCATATTTTATTTGTGATCAACCAAGATATGAAAGTAGATGCAACAAACTGCTGAATTCTCATAAACAGAAAGGGCAGAGAAGTCAAAAAATTTAAACATTGCCATCCTTGGCCTTTGAGGCAAGGTCACTGAGCAGCCATAAATAAATAAATAAATAAATCGCATACATGTTAAGAAGTTCCCAAACATGGTTTCCTTATTCTGCAACCTGATATTAAAGAACAATATGAGGAGAGAAAATCTAATGCTAAGGTATAACTATAATTTGTTTTTTAAAGTAATTGTAAAGTTTTGTTTTAAAGTAATTATAACAATACTAGTCTAAATAAAAAAAAGATTTATCTCCAAAGCCACATAGAACTCATTCCAATTCCTCTGTGGTAAACCTTCCAGAGATAACATGTAAAACAATGGCCCAAAGTCAATGGTTTGACTCCACCTTCCATAGGGTCTGTGATTACAAACCCGTCATAAAACTGTCCTTTTTGTAAGAATGGAACCTGGCTAGCCCTGGATATTTACAGACCATTTTTAATGAAGTGTTAAGTTGTAACTTTCCTATCAGTTAACCTGGAGTTACCAGAAATGCAAATTAACTGCTACATGAAACTAGTGATTATATCTTTTGTCAGAGTTTGATGTTATAAAAAAGAATGCTCCATAGAAAGAAAAGAGGTACTTAACTCCTGTAAAGAAGCAGATTTTGGATAAGTGAACATTTGTTACCTAAGTGATAAATACTATACAGTGGTAGACTTTGTGACATTATTTGCCAAATAAACATAAGTAGGCAGCATAATATGGTGGAAAGAATACAGGATTTGGAATCAGGTAGACACAGAGGGTAAAATCCCCAAAGCATCTTCATAACTGCAATTTGGGGAAAGTGACGTTGCCTCTCTGAGCCCCATTTCACAAATATAAAATAATATCTACTCAAAGAGGGACTTGACCTAACAAATGCAATCAATGTAATTTGGTTTCTTGTATCCTCAATGAATCCCTAACAATCAAAATTTTTTTAAAAAAAGAAAGAAAATAAATAACATCTACTAAAAGGTTTATTAAGAGAGTAAAGTTAGAAAATGTTAAATATATATATTTATACACACAGATCCTGGTGTGCAGTGGTTACTGAAATATCATCTCTCTCCCTCCCCTTACCCACACCCGGCCAATTCTTACCTTCCTCCCAGGACTCCCAACATCACCTCTGTGCCCATCTTCTCCAAAACACTTTGCATACATATTGCAGCATGTTCTTTCTACAATTGTGTCCTGGAAAACAGAATCCATACCCGATATGATTTCCCTCATCTGTGTTAGCCTGCATCACATTGTACACTAAGAAAACAAAATTCTCTCAATGTTTTTAAAATTATCGTAATTGGAAGGACCTAGTGAAGGATGGTGTTCTTAAAAAGTACTTACAAGTTGCTTCAGTAAGACAGTTGGGAGGGATTGCAGTGTGATGCTCAAAGGCTGCCTATAGGCAAACCCTCTGCCAAACTCCAGCTCCTGGAGCTCTTCTAATTTAGGCACACCTTCCAGGCCAACGACTACAAGTCCAGACAATCCTTCAAAATTTCAACAGATGGGACATTTATTAAATTTATTTGCATCTATTTTGAATGGTCTGTCTGTCTCAGTCCTAGATATGCGCCCATCAAGCCATCATCCCATATCCTTCAATTGTCTCTTTTAAGACTGAATTTTTGTTAAAATCAAAATTAGTTCGTGGTATGTCTCGTTAAAGAATTTAGTCTGAGGCTGAGCACGGTGGCTCGTGACTGTAATCCTAGCACTCTGGGAGGCCAAGATGGGTGGATCACCTGAGCTCACGGGTTTGAGACCAGCCTAAGCAAGAGCAAGACCCCATCTCTAAAAATGGCCGGGCTTTGTCATAGGCACCTATAGTCCCAGCTACTTGAGAGGTTGAGGCAAGAGAATCACTTCAGCCCAAGAGTTTTACATCATTGCTGTAAGCTATGATGCCACGGTACTCTATCAAGGGCGACAAAGTAAGACTCTGTCTAAAAAAAGAATTTAGTCTGATACCTTCTAATCCCACCAACTGAAAGTTAAGCAATTAAGTGGAACCACAAAGGACCATCACAGCTCTCTTATAGCTCCCATTTTGTCATGGTTTTCAACCCTTATTGTATGACGTTACATCATTTTAAACCTATCCTTTGTGGTTTACTCTTAGAAATTGTGGCAGTCATTGTGGCTATTCACAAATATTCTGGCTCCCTTCTTAACGGATAGGATTGCATTTCTTTGGGAAAGTTATAAACTCTCATTGAGCCTCAACTCCCTACCTGTAAAATATTATCTATCTTAGGAAAGTTAAAAGTGGCCATATGGCCCACTCTGGACAATGAAACATGAGCAGGAGAGATGTGCGTCACTCCTGGGAGAAATTAAAAGAGGAATGTACTATTTGCCTTATTTCCTTTCTCCAACACAGCAAGTACAGCAGCACCTGTTGGGATAGACCCTCCTGGGGTCTTTGAGTGATAAGCAGAAGACATGAGATGAATACAGTCTTACTACTATAAGTCCCTGATATGCTAAGGTTGTCATTGCTCCATAATCTGGCCTATCCGTCTAATGTAGGCATTAAGAAATTATCTGGATTTGTCCACAAAGTAAAGAAAAATGAACAAGGACTCTGGAAATTCACATAGAAATCACAATGTTCATTGAATTTCAGAACAAATATCATTGTTAATAATTTGAACAGTAAATTCATGGCACAGACACAGAAATCAACTTTTGTTACTGAAAACAGTTGTTTGGCAATGTGGTTAAAAGTTGTGTACATATGTATTATTTTCCTTAGAGACAGGGTCTCTTTCTATCATTCTGGGTAGAGTGCAGTGGCATGATCATAGCTCACTACAATCAAACTTTGGGGCTCAAATGATCCTACGGCCTCAGCCTCTGGGACTTCAGTTGTACACCACCACACTCACTGGGCTTTTTAAATTTTTTTGCAGAGACAGGGTCACCTTAGGTTACCCCGGCTGGTCTCAAACTCCTGTCCTTAAGTGGTCCTCTTGCCATAGCTTCCCAAAGTGCTGAGATTACAGGCCTGAGCCACCACATTCAGTCTCATAGTTTAATTATTCTTTAAAACTAAATTCCTGGATGAAATTGCCAGGTAGGCAAAGTTTACAGTCTCCTGTTGCATACTTCCAAATCCCTTTCAGAAAAGTTGCAACAATGTAAACTTTCAGTGGCAAGCTATGCACTAAATTCAGTTGGAAGCAAGTTGTCATAAAAAATATTTCAGCACATCATTAACCAATGAAAAACATCATCCCCAGCAGAATATGTTGAATATACTCTACTGAGAAAGGAGAATGGTGTAGGGAACTTAAATAAGTCCAACTGTTGGTTATTCATTTTGAGTTTGCTGTAGAGCCTTTACCTGGCATAAAATGGGAAGGGTTAAAGCCACTATGTACAGGAGAGAACTAACACATGTCCACAACCAGCCAGCACACCCCTCCAGCAGCTCAGGCACAGCCTTGCATCCTCCCAGTATATTGGGTGACTTTTTCCAATTTCATAAAGATCATATAGATTAGAAAAGGAACCCTTGGAGCTGGAGAAGGAGGAAGAATTGGAGAGCAAAGATGAGGGAAGATGGGGGAATCACAGAGCAAAAAGCAAGGTCTAGATTCAGGATGACCCTGAAAAAATGACCAAAATGACATATGGACCCCTGGTGGGCCTAAAAGTGCAAATGGCCCCTACTCATCTTTGAAGAGGTGTACCTTCAATCTCTCACCCTCAGAAGCAAGTCACATCAGTCAGAAGACTCTTGGTCAGTGTTGGGGACTTTGAGGTGAGTGGTTTCTTAGCCTCAAACAATCCCCTGGCATCAGCCTCATGGGCACTGAGCTCCACCCATAGGCAGGCACACAGGAAGCTCCGCAGGGCTGCAAGGCACCTGGCAAGCCAAGGGAGAGTGTCGGCCCTGTGGAAGGAGTGAGTCCCCTCCACGCACTCACCTCTGCTGTGCAGAAGCTCTGATGTCCTCCTCAGTCTCTCTAAATCGTCATCCAGTCCATCTGTAAATACTAAAAGGACCTGTTGTTTATGAGAGACGGGGGGTGGGGAGACCAGAGAGGGAGGTACGAGGGAGGAGAGAGGGGAGGACAAATGGAGAAAGTAGATGCCATAAATTATATGTTTCTTTTCTTGCTTTTTTTTTTTTTTTTTTTTTTTTTAGACAGAGTCTCACTATGTTGCCCCTGGTAGAGTACTATGGCATCACAGCTCACAGCAAACTCCAACTCTTGGGCTTAAGAGATTCTCTTGTCTCTGCCTCCCAAGTAGCTAGGACTACAGGCACCCACCACAATGCCCGGCTATTTGTTTTTGTTGGTGTTATAATTGCCATTGTTGTTTGGCAAGCCTGGGCTGGGTTTGAATCTGCCAGCTCCAGTGTATGTGGCTGGCGCTCTAGCTGCTGGGCTATACGCACTGAGCCAAATTACATATTTCTTAAAAATAGAAGAGTGAGTTTTTCTGGTAGTGCTCACCCTTTCACCCTGTTCCTTTTCACTCATTTATTTATCACACATTCATTTTTATTTCAACCTCCCCCTCCCTATGAACAACAACAAAAAAAAATTAACAGCTTTAACCCATTTACTTAAGAATATCTTCCAAAAATTCTTACAATGTCCATCGTTATCAACACAAAAAATACAAAAATGTCAACAGAGGTGTGTGCATGCATGCAAAACCCACACCATAGAGGAGGGAGGGAGAAAGAGATATGGAGGGTAGTTATTGTTATTCTCTGTTACATTTTTGTAATACATTCTCTACCACTAAAATGTATTTACCCTTAAAATTTTTTAATTTCACACGTGAATGATATTACCCAATAAGAAATCCATTGGGATGCATAATTAAAGGAAAAACTAAATGTAAGTTATAAAGTTTGGGGACATAATTTCCTAATAAACACCAAATGAAATCTTTCCATCTCTGTGGACTTTTGTGGGTATATGATTCATAGGCAGAAGGAAGAGAGGAAGAGCCTTGAGGGGTGGGCTGCTCTAGTAAGCCATTAGCTGTCACTAAAGACAGTTCAAGATGATTGCCAAAAAAATAACAAGCCTACTTTCCATGATAATGAGTTACTATAAAAAGCTAAAGAGTCTTAGAGCACCTTCTAAGTTGTCTGTGTAATAAATATATGTTATGGAAGAATTTGAATCACTAAACTGTGGACGTGTACTTTATTATTTTATCCCTACCAGCATCAATCAGCACAGAAACTCTAAGGCTTAAAAATATATATAGCTTTGAATGAAAACAGATCTCTTGTTGGTTCTTATTGTCTAAGAGTATGGTTTTCCTCTGTGTAAGATCTCCAATGAAGAACAATTTGGTTGGCCTCTCTCACTAAAGTCTTCTGCACCCTACCCTGCCCAATGGTTCCCTAGTACGGGTTCTCAGCATTTATTACCTTTACTTTAGCAGAAGAGAGATTGATAGCATTATCTCCCAGGGATTGCAAAAAATTCACATCCAGATAGTTATTATTGGCCAAGAACTTCTGGAAGATCTCATCACTGTATTGCTCAAAGCCTGAGTCATAGATAAGCTGTCCATTTGAACCAGGAACCATGTAGCGGAACCTCGGGTTGATGTGATCAGGAATGCCACAACTGATGTTAGAAAGCAAGGCCAGCTGTTGCATCAGCTCTGGCAGTAACCTGAGAAGCTTGTTCTGCTGAACTTGCTTTGAAGGAGTGGAGATATCAATTCCAACAAATAAATCCATGTTGCATCCTTCGAAGGTGGGAAAGAGGAATTAGTCACCTACAAATGCATAACTGAGCCCAGACAACTCTGAAAATGAATCCCAATCCCCAGCCAACCCATAGAAATATAAGCTAAACAGTGGTGATTGTTTATGTATTGGGATTGTTTATTACAGAGCAAGAGCTAACTAATACAATACATACATAACAATACAATATCAGTTACAGAAGAGTATGTAGGTATAACCTGAACTACTAAAGGCCCTTCCCATTCTGGATAAGGCCTTCCCAGGAAAGCTCAGCTGATCCTATTTCCTCTACCTAAAGTGTCTTTTCCCATCCTCCCACTCCAATCTGGGTGACTCATACTTGTCCTTCAAGTAGTAGCTCAAATGCCCACCTCACCCCATCCCACCACCCAAGCACTTTCTGGTTCTTGCCCTGTCCTGCTCAGGTTAAGCTACTTAATACTCCTGTATGTCCACTGTTATTTACTCAACCTCTCCCCCACTAAACAAGGACTCCTTGATATATCATAGACACTGTTATCATCTAATTTCCCACTGCTTAAAACAGATGCTCATTAAGTGTTTGATAGATAAATGAAGAAAGGAACATAAATGAGCCTTGAGTCTCCTCCAGCAATCGCTGTAACTGTTTTTCTCTCCTCTCAACTTTTTTTCCTCATTCACCACCCATACATATGCCTCATTTTAGGGGCATGGGAGCATGTGAGGAGCGGTCAGGAGAAAACTGCTCCCAATTTTCTTTTTTTTTTTATTATTATTAAATCATAGCTGTGTACATTAATGCAATCATGGGGTACAATGTGCTGGTTTTATGTACAATTTGAAATATTTTCATCAAACTGGTTAACATAGCCTTCACGGCATTTTCTTAGTTATTGTGTTTAGACATTTATATTCTACACCTAGTAAATTTCCAATGTACCCTTGTAAGATGTACCGTAGGTGTGGTCCCACCAATTACCCTTCCTTCATCTATCCTCCCTCCTCCCCTCTCTCCCTCTCTTCTTGCCCCTTCTTCTTGGGCTATCACTGGGTTATAGCTTTCATATGAAAGTTATAAATTGGTTTCATAGTAGTGGTCCCAATTTTCTATTTCTTCTGTCTGAAAAATGTTAAGCTTTCCTGGGAAGGCCTTATCCAGAATGAGAAGACCATTAGTTTTTCAGGTTATACCTATATACTCATTCACAGGTATATAAGACCATTCACAAAATTCCATATATAACTGTTCATGATCAGAGACACACAGGAGTCAGAACTGGGTTGAATGAATTAAAATGTAACTTAATCATAAAAGGGCATGATTGATAACTACTTCTGAACAACAAGCATAATTAGGCCTGCCCGAGACAAGCTAAGACACAGACATTTTCTCCTTCAACTATGACATGTTGGAATATTTGGTTCAGAATCTATAAACTTGTATCAGAATCTGTAAAAACAGAACTGCACAGTTGGGAAGGCCATATGCGGGGAAGTAAATATGTAGAGGATCCTTCTCTGGTGAAAAAGGTCACTGACAGTAACTTAAGGACCTGAGATCCAGGACTAAGCCTTGAGATTTCAGTCTCCTGGTTATTGTATTTCATGCTACCCGGTAAGACATATTTCTAGCATTGCCAAAACAGAAAATGCTTTTTTCTCTTCCTTTACTATAAAATAACTTGTGTGTGTGTTTATTTGTTTTTTAAATCTATAATTCAAATTCGTAAAAATGAACTTTCACAAATGTAAATCTCATTCCTCTATTGGGCCTAATTTCCGAAAAGAGGAATTTCCCTTCTGCAGTGTGGTATATTGTTCCAACATTTCTAATTTGCATTTTCCCCAGGAACGTTTCCAGCTGGCTTTAGACTGTAATTGACAAATGCAAGGAGCAATTTCTTTTCTTATTAATGGAGAGGATTGAAACTTGCCAGGTAATCTCTAGGGTCTTTTTCAGCTTTATGATTCTAGAATTCCATAATTAATTAGGTTCCAGCCTTTATTAAATTGTCTAGCTAATTTCATCAAAAAAGTTAAAGACAAAGCACAGATGAACATAAATCCTAAGTTACTAATGAACTGAAAAGAAAAGCTGCAATCCCATATCCCTTCTCTTCCCCAAAGTAGTGCCCACCTGTACATAAATAAAAATAGGACTCTGATACCTGAAGAATCTGAACTGCTTAATGTAGGACATCCCATAATACATGCTTATTTTAAAAATAATTATGCACATGCATTCTTTTTAAGTGATTTCCAAATTTAGTTAGGCTACTACAAAGTAGTTATATTCTTTAAACAGCATAAACAAAAATATTAATTTAGTGTTCTAGAAAATTGGACTTTAGGCTCGGCGCCTGTGGCTCAAGTGGCTAAGGCACCAGTCACATACACCTAAGGTAGCAGGTTCAAATCCAGGCTGGCCCGCCAAACAACAATGACGGCTGCAACCAAAAAATAGCCGGGCGTTGTGGCAGGCGCCTGTGGTCCCAGCTACTTGGGAGGCTGAGGCAGGAGACTCGCTTGAGCCCAGGAGTTGGAGGTTGCTGTGAGCTGTGATGC
>CAUYQV010113147.1:0-11632 GCA_963574575.1 Galagoides demidoff
GCCTGTGGTCCCAGCTACTTGGGAGGCAGAGGCAGGAGACTTGCTTGAGCCCAGGAGTTGGAGGTTGCTGTGAGCTGTGGTGCCATGACACTCTGCCCAGGGGGATAGATTGAGGCTCTTTAAAAAATAAACAAACAAAAAACTACCTACATATAATTTTGGATATTTTTTGCATTTGTTCAAAGCTTGAAGGTGACTCAGAGGAAGTACTAAATGATCCTATGTGGAAAGAATGAATCAGAAGTAGTCTTCCAAGAAAAAGTGATTCATGAACTAAATTTCTGAAATATGATTATGTGTTGTCAAGTAGAAGTGAAAAAACAGGATGAGTGACCATTAATCCAGTAAAAAAAAAAATACAGTAAAAAGGAATGTGATTACAGGCATGATTATTTTATACTTCTGAAAAGTTGTTATTATTTTATAATAATTGTCATTGAACAAAATCAAAAGATACTGACAAGGAAGAAAATGACAGTAACAGTAATAATTTACTTGTTGGAGATAAAGATTACTGTCAAGGTGTCCCTTATGCGTGAATAGTTTTGTAAAATATCAGCGATCCTAAGTCAGCAAAGGTTTTCATGACTTCATTTCTATTTTAATACATAAACATCTGCCTCATTATCTATGATAACAGGATGGTGGTGGTGAAGGTTTAGATGAAAAATATATGATAATTTGCTCAAATACTTCTTTGCACATTTTCCTTCAAATGATTGTTTTAGTCAGGGTTCTCCAAAGAAAAAGAATCAAGTGTCTGAACACATCTATTTACGTTTCATCCATATCTAGATCCATTTCTGTCTCTGCACTATCTCTATCTTTATTTTTATCTCAATCTCTATTTCTATCTCTATCATTACCACTATTTTTCTTTCTGTCTATCTACCTATCATTTCCGTATCTATCATTACGTGCATGTTTTGAGAAGGAGAGAGAGAGAAATTTTAAGTTTTTGGTTCAAGTGATCAAGAGAGTTGGCAAGTCAAAAATTTGCAGGGAAAGACAGCAAGTCAGAGCACCAAGGAGTCTTTGGACTCCTTGTAGTCTGAAGTCCAAAGGTAGCCTGGAGCAGAATTCTTTTTTATTTTTATTTTTATTTTTGAAAATAAAGATTTTGTTTTTTGTTGTTTGAGGCAGGAGTCAGAAAATTTGGTGTGGTCTTACTGTTAATTTCATGTTGATCATAAGCCTGATTCTCAAATATATATGTATTTATATCTCAATATCACACACCTACATATGTGTGTGTGTATATATATTCTCGCACACACCTATATGTGTGTGTACATATATATATATAGCCTACATACACACACATTCATACAGACGTACACATACATACACAGGGACTGCCAGAAAATGTATAACTATTTAAAATTATAACGCTCCATATATACCATTAGCAAAGGTGAACCTAAGTCACAATGAGAACCTTCTCTAATTGCAGAAGTCAAATATTACTGGAGTATTGACTTCTACAATTCAAAGAGATACAAGATACAAGATAACAAATGTTATTAGTATGTACTGAGTATTACAGTTTTAAAACAATTTTTCCTATTTAAAACGTGCATTTTTTTGCACTATGTATATTTATGTGCATATTTTAATTTCAAAACATTAAGGGTGAACAAATGTTTTTGGTTACATGGATTGATGTGATAATGTTTGAGTCATGGCTGTAAGTGTACCCATTACTCAAATAGTGTTCATTGTACCTGCTGGGTCCTCATTCACCCCTACATCCCTCCCCTCTCGCCACTGCTTGCTTTTGACTCATTTTTACTTCCCTCTGTGCATATGTGTGCCAATCAGTTTATTCCAATTTAATAGCAAGTACATGTGATGTTTGTTTTTTTCAGTTCTTTAGATACTTCACTTAGTGTGACCATGGTCTCCAGTTCCATGCAAATTGTTGTGAAAGACATTAATTCATCCTTTAATCATTATACATACACGACATTTTGTCAATTCACTCTTGAACTGATGGACTCATGGTTTGATTCCATATATTTGCAATTGTGAATTGTGCTGTAATAAACATTCATGTGCAGGTGTCTTTGTGATGAAATTTTCTTTTCCTTTGGGTAGATCCCATAATGGGAATCCTGTATGAAAGGGTAGGTCTATTTCTAATTCTTTGAGGCATACCCATTCTATTTTCCATACAGGCTGTACTAATTTGTTGTTCTACCAACAGTGCAGAAGGTTTTCTATTTCTCTGCATCCCTGGGGGGTTCTGTTATTTTGGGCCTTTTTAATTAAAAAAAAATAGAACTGGGATACAATGATATCTCATTGTGGTTTTAATTTGCATTTCCCTGATGCTTAGTGATGTTGAGCATTTTTTGTATGTTTGTTGGCCATTTGCCTGTTTTCTTTTAAAAAGCTCCTGTTCATGTCTTTTGACAATTTTAAAATTGTGTTGTTTATTTTTTCTTTAGTGATTTGCTTGAGTTCTTTGTAGATTCTAAATATTAGCCCTTTATTGGATATATGGTTTGCAAATATTTTCCCCATTCTGTAGGTTATATATTTGCTATGTTGATTATTTCCTTAACTGTTCAGAAGCTTTTTAGTTTCATCAAATCACATTTATTTATTTTTGTTGTAAAACCATTGGTGTCTTAACATAAAGTCTTTGCCTGGCCTGATAGCTAGAAGGGTTTCTCTCACATTCTTGTAGAATTCACATTCTGACACTTAAGTCTTTTATGCACATTGAATAGGTTTTTCTGAGTGGTGAGAGAAAGGGGTCCTGCTTCACTCTTCTGCATGTGTCTATGCAATTTTCTCATCATCATTTTTTGAATAGGGCTTCTTTTTTGGCCAGGGCTGGATTTGAATCTGCCACCTCTGGTACATGGGGCCCGTGCCCTACTCCTTTGAGCCACAGGCACCACCCTAGGGCTTCTTTTTAATGTTTGGATTCTCTGTTCTGTTCCATTGGTCTATGTCTCTATTTTTTACCAGTATCTTGATGTTGTGGTTACTATGGTCTTGTAGTATGATTTGAAGTCTGATAGTGTAATGCCTTCAGATTTGCTCTTTTTGCTTAAAATTGCTAGATGCAATTGTTGTCAATACAATCATAACAAACTGAATTCAATAACACATTAAAATGGTGGATTACGCCATTACCGATTGGGCTTCATCTCAGGCATGTAAAGATGGTTCAACGTACGTAAATCAATCAATGCTATCCATCACAAAGCAGAGACATATGATCATCTCATTAGATGCAGAAAAAGCATTCGATAAAATCCAGCACCCTTTCATGATAAAAACTCTCAACATACTAGCTATAGAAGGTATATATCTTACAATTATAAAAGCCATATATAATAGGCCCACAACCTACATCATACTGAATGAGGAAAATTAAAAAAAAACAACAAACATTCCCTCTAAGAACTGGAACAAGACAAGGATGCCCACCATTAACACTTCTATTTAGCATAGTGCCTGAAGTCCTAGCCAGAGTAATCAGGCAAGAGAAGGTAATGAACAGTATCCAAATTTGGAAAGAGGAGTCAAACTAGAACTTTTTGCTGATGATATGATCTAGTTTCTAGAAAACACCAAGAATATCCTAGAATTGATAATTAAATTCGTCACACTCTCAGATTACAAATCAATGCATATAGGTCAGTGGCATTTTTACATACCAGTAACAGTCAAACTGAGAGTCAAAGACTTGATACTACTCACAAAAGCTACAAGGAAAATAAACTGTCTAGGATTATAATTAAAAAAGAGGTGAAAGGTCTCTGCAAGGAGACTTACAAAACACTGGGGAAAGAAATCACAGCAGATACAATGGAAAAAACTTATGCTCATTTATCGGTACAATTAACATTGATAAAATGTCCATATTACCCAGAGCATTTTATACATTCAGTGCAATCCCCATTATAATAGCAATATCATGCGTCACAGATCTATAATAGAAAAAATAATTTTATGTTTTGTTTGGAACCAGAAAAGATCCTGAATAGCTAATGAATTTTCTCATTCTCAGGGAACCTTTGTTTCTTTTCTTAAGGTCTTCAACTGATTGGATAAAGCTTTTTCACATTACTGAGAGTCATCTAATTTCCTCTAGATCTATAGACTTAAATGTTAATCATATTTTAAAAATACCTTCACAGTTACATCTAGACTGGTATTTGACCAAAAACTGGGTACTACGGCCTAGCAAAGTTAACACGTAACACTAGCCATTACAGTGCTTTAAAATCTACTGGCCATTGTCATGTAAAGCTATGTTTATGGGCATTTTATATCTATGGACTATTTTTGTAAAAGTGGAGTTGTAAAAAGGTGTTATATGTTTAATATGAAAGATATGCAATCCAAAAATTCTGCCTCAATTTACATTTCAATAACATTTGCAATTGCAAGATGTATTTAAATATTTTCCAGTTATTCTCTATGATTATTAACCATAGAATTCTTGTCTTTGTTCACTGTTCATTCCAGTACATAATTACTGAGTGCCTTCTCTCCTTTAAGCATTATGTTAATGTCCTTAAAGAGCCTAAATCTAGTGGTAGAAAATTATACAATCAGATAATTATTAATAATGTGAACGTGCTATCATAGATGTCTGCACAAGATATTATGGCAGCATGTAGTAAGTACATTCTCATTTTTCTTAGAGTTTGTGAGGGAGAGGTATCCAACTTGAAACATAAAATATAGAAGCAAGTCTTGTAAAAAGGAAAAGGAGGGCATTTCAAAAATGAGAATACATCTATCTATATACCTATCTATAGACAAGACTCAAGGGTTAGGAATTATATTGTGATATTGTGTCCTTGGGGACTCTACACATTGTTAGAGTTCTTGATATTGTGTCCTTGGGGACTCTACACAGAGTTCTACATTGTTAAAGCATAAAGTGTGAAACCAATCATTGCAGAAAATGGGGCTGCAGAGCTAGGGTAGGGTCAGATCATTAGGTAACCTTGAAAGCTAGTTTAATGAGTTTGTATTTTGTGTGCTAGATGATAGGAGAATTTTATAGGGCATTAAGCAGGACATGGACATGGCCATCTTTAAACTGCTGATGCACTGGTTGGAGCATGGGTTTCATGAGTCCAGGAGTGGTGACAGAACAATGAGGAAAACTAGCGTAAGAAACAGGTTGAAATGGTAGGAAATTGCCAGATAAATAAAGACCTTATTTCAGTAAGAAAATTCAACTTCATTTTAACTAAAATAGATGTTTCCAAACAGATGATTAATATAATTAAATTTAAATTTTAGATCATACTTATAATGGTATGAAGGATCAATGGGAGTGGTGGGCGTTATCACTTTGATACAATGCTAGATAATCATCTTTGGCAAATAAATGATTGCCCTTCACAAATAATAAATATATTCTATTAATTTTGAAGGAAAGGCAAGCAACTCTATGTTGGGCTCACGACCCCATGACTCCAGCCCGACCCAGGGTCTCCACTGAGCGGAGACTCTAGGTCTCTGGCCCCAGCCCTCTCAACTGTCTGAAGTGTGCTGCTGCACCAGCTTACTCCGGGTAGGTCTCGTTCAGGTCTCAGGTGCCAAAGCACCTTAGAAGTCACAGTCGGTATTAGTAGGAGCAAGCATCTCAGCAGCAGTTAGTAGGGGAGCGCTGATCAGGCATCCTCTGAGCAAAAAGCGCAACCAGAGGAGGAGCCCAGCTAACTTCTCCCAAAGCTATTTCTAGAACTAATCCCGTGGCTGACTACACCACAGGTGTGGAGACTGCTACCCACTGATGCTCTTGTGCATCTCACTAACGTGAGCCAAAGATGTTAAATCCCTCCCCCATCCCTTATTGCCAAAGTATTTCTCACAGGTGCCTCCTACAACTCAAAATCTAAGAAACATAGTTTGTTCTCACATAGTGTTCAAATTTTCTACAATATAGCCGATTGTGAGAAAGTCCAGGAAATGTGACCTATAACTTTCAGTTTCTGAGCCAATTGGGGAATATAACAAGAATCATAAGTGAAAGAGCAAAATGTTATTACTGATAAAGACAAAGTATCTAGGGAAAGTGGTTTCTAACTCTCAGTTACTGCGTTAGAGAAAATCACACTAGGAGTGCACAAGTGATACTGAACACCAACATATTCCCCAAGCTCCTGGGAAGCATCACTTCTCTGGAAGGTGCAGAATTAAGGGGAGGGAAGAATCACTTCTAGCTTTTATTTTTTACTTTTAACACCTTGGGTTTAACCATAAGTCAGTAGTTGATCAATAGTGTAGCAATTGTTACTACCAACTAAAATTATATAGCTCCAACCTCATTAAGCCATTCTCAAAGAACCAATGACTACTCCTTTAGTTTGCTCCTTAAGCTTTTGGTAAACAAAATAGATTAAGTTTACATGCTCATAAATGGGTCATATTTATCTTTTATTTTTTTAAGTTACTTTCAGGGTCTTCTGTTCACAAGGATGAACATTCATTTTTCATTCTATGTCAAGTTTTGTTTAGCCACAGTGATGTATATAATCCATTACAGGGCCTCATTGAAACAAAATGGGAAGTCAGACAATTAAGTTTGTGAACTCGTCCTAGAAGAAGTGCTACATACCTTATTGATGAATATTACTATGGTTACCTTCAAAGTACTCCCCTTAGGAAGCTATGCACTGATGCCAGCACCTAAACCATCCTCCAAAGCAATTTTGGAACTCTTTGTAGACTGACCATCAGAGACATTGTTGTATTACCCTTGATATTTTGAATGCCACTGAAATGACTTCCTTTCAAGATTTCCTTTATCTTTGGGTAAAGAAAAAAATCATCAGAGAACAGATGAGGTGAGTAGGGAGGTTGTTTAAATACTGTTATTTGTTTGCTGGCTAAAATCTCCCTCACAGACAGTGCTGTGTAAGCTGGTGCATGGTTGTGATGCAAGAGCCAGGAGTTGTCAACAGATTGTTTTCATCTAACATATTCATGCATCCTTTTCAGCACTTCCAAATAGTAAACTTGGTCAATTTTTTGTCAAATTGGTACAAATTCATAACTAATACTACCTTTGGCATAGAAAAAGTTAGCAACATCATTTTGAACTCACTTTGGACAGGCAGAATTTTTTTGGTCATGGAGAACTGGCTGATTTTTATTGTGTTCATTGATGCTTTGTTTCAGTGTCATATTGGTACACTCATATTTCATCAGTGATAACATGGCTCAAAACATTGCTTGCCTCTCCAAAAGGTCTAGGAAAACCTTGAATGTCTTTTGCTTTTGTTCATCAATGAGCTCCTTTAGGACCATCTTTGCACATACTTTCTCATGCCAAGATTTTTGTTAAGATTTTCCTAATTGTTTCTCCATGAACATTTATTTGGTCTGCTATGGTTCTCACAATTAGCTGATGATTTTGACACAAAATTTGAAGTATTTCTGCAATGTTTTCATTGGTTCTGCTCATTACAGGCTGCCCTGACCTCTGTTCATCAGTGATGCTTTCTCTCCCCATAGAAAAACCTTAATCAATTTGTATACTGTCATTTTCTTCATGGTGTTATCCACATAAACTTGGGCTGTTATGGCCCTTATTTCACTTCCGATGTTGTAATTGTTGAACAAAAATTTAATGATTGTTGCTCTAATTCAAGCTCTGACATTCTCACCAGGGCACATGATAACATGCAACAATAATGAATGCCACTCAGCAAGACCCTGCCATGTGTTGACACAGACACAGCTGTGAGACACTGATAACCAAGCTTATGAAACCTTACTAAGATGTTTGTATAGGGCTGTCAACATAAGTGCATGGTAGCAAGCTCGTGAACTTAATTGCCAGACCTTGTAGTATCATAAAGGAAGTCTAATATTAAAATATGTATCACTCCAATAATAAGATGTCCAAACTTTGACATGTCCAAAATTTTAATAAAACCTTTTTATATTATCATATGCAAAAGATAAATAGATCTTTAAAAATTTGAATTCTTTTTAAAAATTAAATTCAGAAACAAAGTCTGAAAAAACCTTTTAAAGTCAAATTTTACTCTTCAGTTAAAACTCTAACACTTAAAGTCATTTCCCATAGCTCATTTCCCTCTTATTTTTTTTTTTTATTTGTTTTGGAAGCAGGACAAGAGAGTTCTCCATGCCAGGATGAGGTTGGGCTATTTTAGATGCTGCCTTTTATTGAAATGGGTATGGTGACTTGAAGGTCTCAGAAATCATATTAATTCAACATCAAATATTTTATTAGCATTACTATAAAAGAATAAATATACTTAAAAATGTTTCATTGCTTATTTAAAATTCAGATTTTACTGACCAGCTTATTTAATTTTTTTTCTTTCCTGGTTTAGAGGGTTAACCTTTTAAAAACTTTCTTTTTTTTTTTTTTTCTTTTTGAGACAGAGTCTCTGTCACACTGGGTACAATGCTGTGGTATCAGAGTTTATAACAACCTCAAACTCTTTTAGGCTTTAGTAGTCCTCTTACTTCAGCCTCAGGAGTAGCTAAGATTATAGGTATGGCCACCATGCCCAGGTAGTTTTTCTGTTTTTAGTAGGGATGGGGTCTTGTTCTTGCTCAAACATCTGAGCTCAAGCAATCTACCTGCCTTGGCCTCCCAGAGTCCTAGGATTACACCTAGGAGTGAGCCAATGTGCCCGCCAACATCTTATATTTTTATTTATTATATCCAGTAATCCTACAGCACTTGTTTGCTAAAGTTTATATAGGTACAACTTTTTCATGGCTGTTGTGACCAAAGACGTCTCTCAGCCTTTAGTTTCAACTTCCATTTTGTTTGACCTGGGAAGCTCAAAAATGATTTGTTTGAAGCTGCTTACACCTACCCACAACTGCAGTCTCTTCTCTGGAAAAGAAGGAGGAACGGGAGGAAAAAGAAAAGAAGATGATTATGATGATTACCTTAGTACAAAGCTTCCAGAAACCGGCATGGTCTATTAAAGTGAAAGGACGAAGTGTCCCAAGGTTTCACAATTGTTTTTCTTATCTAAGTTGGGGAAATTAACAAGAGATTGAATTAAAAATTCTACACACTGCTTAATAAAGAATTTGTTCTACAAAATGTCAGCTATATCTCTCATTGTCTCTACCTTTGAAATAGATTTTGAGGTGATAAAGTCTTGTTTGCTCAGAATTACAGTTCACCAAATCCCCTTAGAGAAAGTCTTCTGTGACTGTGTATGAAATGGGACCTTGTGAAGTGAAGCACATCTGAGCTTATTATCGTCCAGTTTTTCTTCTCAAATTGACCATCAGTGAAGTGAGCATAAAAGAAGAGAAAAGGAATTAGATTCATTGAGGTCTCTGTGCACGGAATGGGAGAATATGATGGGGTAAGAAACATTTGTCCTTTCTCATAATCAGAGATATAGTACAGCTAAGGAGACGTGGTAACAACAATGACATAATATATAACAGGTAGGTGCGTGTTTTTAGTGATAACAGAACCAACAAAGTTACAGAGAGATACCTGACTCTCAGTAGCCTGTGCATAAGGGAAGCATGTTAAGTGTGCCCTGGAGCCGGGCAATCTGGCTGTCAATTCAGGATTTTCTTCCTCAACTAGGCAATCTTGTGAGAGCTATTTAATTTCTTTGTGCATCATTTTTTTTTTATATTCAAACAAAGAAACAGAAATAGAGTGTCACCAAAATAGTGTGGTGTACATTAAATGAAATGACAAAAGCAAAATGTTTAAACCAGTTCCTAATGTATAAATGTTCATAGTATGATGAAGAGATTATAAATAACATCTTTTCCCTGGGTATGATTTTAATTCATTCATACATCCAATTTTTCTGTGTATACATGTGGTTTCCTCACTTGCCTTCCATTTTCTCTTTTATCTTGAAGAGGAATAAAGAATTAGAGCAAATACTATTAAGTAGTTAAAAAAAAGAATAGGTTATATGCCTCAAGGAATCTGGATAGAGAGAAGGCAGAAAGTTTTCTGAGATTCTAATGAGAGTTAGACTCATTAGTTACCTTTCTAAGTAAAAGAGAAGATGAACAGATGTCATCCTATTTTGGTAAACTTATTAAGATACGTTCATGAGAGTTATTCTCAGTGTAAGATGGCGTGGTGTTCTGTACACATTTAATTTGATTCTTCTCTAAAAACACCATGTGTTTACTCTCACTTCTCAAGCTAGTGGAGGCTCCTTAGATAGTGGCTTAGCAGATAAGATAGGGACTTCTGAATAACTTTTAATAGCTTTAAATAGCTAAGAAAATAAGATGTTCCTCCATTTCCCCAATCCCAAATAAATTATTAGGAAAACCTTACCTGGATTGTTGAGCCTGCTCAGTCATGTACCGTAGTTTTCAATTCCTTAAAATGAAGTGAAGAATTAGCTGGTTATTCTGGCTTGGCATATTCTACCTGTCATACTGTTTTCTTAAACTCTATATTTTCAATTCAGTCTGAAATTACTTTTTTAGTTAATTATTTAGAGAGTTGCAGCAACAATGGAGATCACTTATTCAATAAAGTTAAACATAAAATAGACATGTTTATTATCAAATCTGTGTGTCCTAAAGCCATCATTTTTTGTCCTTATTATTGTAAAATAAAAGCAGATATATGGGTAAACCATGATAAACAAATGTACAGCTTAATGAGTTATTATAAAGCTAACCCCCTTGCAATTTATTTTCATCCAGATCAAGAAAGAGAACTCCACGTGTCCTATATAATGATATTTTAGCTACAATCAGGTACAAGAAATTCCCATGGGTTCCAGATCGGTCATTGTTTCCAAATGGATCATTGTTCAAAAATTCAAACTGTTAACATCCAATTTATACTTAGACCTATGTTTTTTAAACTTAATCTTTTGTATTAAATCTATTATTTTTACCCTAAGAATTCCTGTTATAAAGACATAATGGATGAGAAAATTAAAATATCCCATATATATTCATTAATGTATCCCACATCATGTACACAGAATTCTGAGAATAGCATTACTAATACTACACTTCCGATGTAATCCCTAAGAACAAGTAAGAAAATTTGCTATTTGTTTTCTTCATTCTCCCCACTTATTACTTATATAGGCTTGCTATATCTATATTATCTGAATATTTAGCTTATAAAAACATTGATTTAGCAGTAAGTGTACAAGTAATCATAATTTTCACAATCACCACCATAGTTTTCTTCAGTGTCTTTGGTTATTTTGGTTTCCTGAAGCACATTCTCTAGTAAAGTCACCAACCAAGGTTCCTTGGCACAATTTCTATGTTCTTGCATATGAAGAAAAATGTGCCCCTGGGTTTGAAAGTCAGTATTTCTGGATAGTAACTCTTAGCTCACATCCCCCCTCCCTTGAGTTAATCTTAAATATGTCACTGCATTTCTTAACATAACATGTTGCTTTGAAGAATATGATGATGGCTCGGCGCCTGTGGCTCAATCGGCTAAGGTACCAGCCATGTACACCTAAGGTGGCTGTTCGTATCCCCAGCCTGGGCCCGCCAAACAACAATGATAGCTGTAACCAAAAAGTGGCCAGGCATTGTGGCGGGTGCCTGTGCTCCCAGCTACTTGGGAGGCGGAGGCAGGAGACTCGCTTGAGCTCAGGAGTTGGAGGTTGCTATGAGCTGTGATGCCATG